>SNQJ01S0014239.1:329084-354515 GCA_010110895.2 Picea sitchensis
CCATAACATTTTGCTACAAAATTCAGAAACCCATGAGAACGAAAGGCCAGATGGGTATCCAATTCCTCTTTGCCAACCATCATCATGGAAAGATTTAGTATCCAATTCCTCTTTGCCAACCATGGAAAAAGATGGAAAGATTTAGTATCCAATTCCTCTTTGCCAACCATCATCTTACATATGGTAGTCAATAAGGAATCCTTGACCCTTCTTCCCCTCGCCATAGTATCACAAGGTAAACCCCCATCATAACGTTCAATGTACTTGGATGTATGCTATATCAATGGAAGTAGGATACACCGCCAACGTTTTTTTGGCCTTTTTCTATTGCCCAACAATGCCCTTGATCGTAGGACCCTCCTTCTCAAAACACTCCAGACCGCCAAAAGGCATCAACCAAATAGCCATCAACATTGTTGCTTGTTAGGATCTTATTTTAATCTCCTCACTTAAAGGTTATTGAAGATAATCAATAAATATATAAAGCTTTTGTCATAGATCTACAGGGACTTGGTCAACATGCACCTATTACAACTAAACTACACATCTTCACTTAAAGTCTATACATAACTTTGTTTTAAGTTACAATATGTGGAATGCAACTAAGTCCTACTCAATCAATTTCATTCAACACTAGGCACACATCCAATCGTGGCATTTAAAACATCCTAGCAATAATTTAACACATAGTCATTATTCAAAGTTTAACCGATACAAAGCAAAGCAATGAACAATAACAACCAACACATTAAGAGTCCTCAACACACATTTATAGGCGGCACCCAAAGCAAGTGCCTTAATTTTATTAATATAAAGAATGTTACAATGGATATAACAATGGAGTGTGGCCTCCTAGCAACAACTCTATTACAAATGTACAATAATTTTAAGACAATTTATCTTTTGCCTATTTCCCAATAGACTTGCACAATCCAAGTCCTAAAGCATCCACAGTGCTACCTTCTGCAGGTCCTAACTCTCCTTAGTCCACTCTCACTTGTGTCCAAAGACTCCACTATTCCAACCCTAAAACTTAGCACAAATTGCAGATCTCTTGAACAACCTTGTGTAAATTACCAAGCTTGAGTTGCTCACTTTCACTTTCATAGGAATCATCTATATATCATAGTTACCAAGTTTGAATTCGAATTTGGATTCAAATTCGATTCGATATGGTAAAAAATTGAATTAAAAATTTTCAATTCGAAAAAAAATCAACAGTATACATCTCAAATATTTAGATATATATACTTCCCTTCCTAGATTAACTATGCATTTTGCTTAATTTTTTTCTTCATTTAGTTTGTAATTTGAAGAACTTCTAATAACTCTCCATAATGTAACCTTTGAGCAACAATTCACTAGGAGAAGCCACAACCATCTCTTCCCTCTCTTCCTTCCAAAACCCCTCAACTTTACAAAACTTATTTATCTAATATTCCTCACCAAATCACGATCGATAGATGCTTTTTTTTTTAAATGTTTGCAACCCCTTCTTATCAAATTTCCCTACTCTCATTTCCTACTTTTTCGACTTTAGAAGCCCTGACTCCATCTCGGCTTTCTGACTCCCTAACTAGCTCCAACCCAGCTTCCTGCACACAATCTCGTGTCTATTTATCAGTATGTTCATGAAATTACACTCCAAATCGGTGTGGGGTAAATTATGAACCCTTAGTTTCATATCCATATTGAATAGTTTACCTTGAAGTTGAAGAATCACTAACATCAAAACCAGCTATGGAAGCAGCACTACTAGCGGATCTGCTTGGCTGCATTTCAAGTTGTTGTTTCAAGATCCATTCAAATACAAATTACAGAGCGAGTTGCTCCAATTATGGCTTTTCAGTCGCTACACTAAACAAGCTACTCACGCGGGGGGGAAGAACGCTTGGCAGCTTTTTAGACATCATGTCACTTTGATCTTCCAACACTTGACTGATAATCTGATTCCCTAATTGACTCCAACCTAGCTTCCTGAATGCATCTATTTATCTGTGTGTTCAGGCCTATGCTTCGAATTGAACTAAATTATATCGAACTATTCATAATTCGAATCAAATTTTCGAATTTCTGTATTTTTTTCTCCGATGCGACTGAATTTGGTAACTATGTTTTATATCTAGTGGATGTTTCCTTACATTTTCCTTCTTCTAAGGTGACTTGCAATTCACTCCACGTTCAAAGTGGACCCAATGTGCAATCCACCTATCCATCTGCAAAGTCTTGAAATCCTTGGTTCTACATGTTTGAATTATGCGCCCAAGGTGTCCCAACTGTCTCATGCATCTAATGGTCCACTATCTTGCTTGTACGACATCCAAGACACTCCTTGTCTTTCCTTGTGTTGCATGTCATGTCAAGCACCCATCCAACTTGCGATGCAAACCCAACTACTAAGGCACTATTGTTTGCAAAAAATATCATTGTGCCCCAAGTCAAGGCATCATTACCCACATACCCATGAACCAAGGAATGTCCACCATCCAAGTCATTGTGCAACTTCTATAAGAAACCCTAAATAAAAACCCTTATAGAATTGTTTCCATACTTAGCTAAATTAATTGCCAACCCATATAGCACTTAGGGAATCCTTTCCATTGTGTCGCACTGCCCAAGACATGCTCATCCAACCTTGCAACTTGTTGTTACAACCAACCGAATCTTTCCCAATGTCTGTGGTGTTCCTTGCCTTTGTGCAAGGGCGTTCAGTAAGTCTAGGGCACACCTTGAAATCATGTAAGGGTGCCCAATCCAACTCAATTCATTGACCAACCTGATGTTGCAACTGTTAATGCCATCCAATGACCACCAAACTGATCGTGCAAGTGTTTGAGTTCATTCAAGGTTAGGACCTTACACCCTCCCCCACTTAAAGTCATTGTCATTGCTAAAAACATCCTTAAGAACATGTTGTCCTCTAAGTCTGTTTCCTAGACTCGTGCATTTGTCTGTGGTTGAATCCTTCCACACTTTGCATTGAAACTACTAGATTTGTTGTGCAACTTCCCACTATCTAATTCTTCCTTTGAACAAAGTGTGTTTTCCCTAACAATGCCAACAATGCCTCTTGAATGTCTTTTTTGATGATGTTTCCTTCCATTATAACTACAATCTAGGTCCAATGTTGTTGCACTTGTCTAATACTGTTATAACTCAAGTGTCAACACTATTACGACCACCTTCTACTACTACAACCCAACCTTCATCAAGAAGGTCATACAACTGTCAAAGTGTTGCACTTTTCCAAACCTATTGTTGCATCTATACTTTTGACATTTTCTTCCATTCTTTGTACACTAAACTAAAATCTACACTATGAAGGTTAAATTCCTTTGGAAAATAGAGAACAATAAAATACAATCACACACCATCCACAAAATAACACAAATATTTTCTCTAGGAAACCCTTGCGGGAGAAAACCCATCTAGAAGGTGAGGTTGTGCTGCTCTTTTTTCTCTAGTATGGAAATAATGCAAGTACAAAGGAGAAGAAACTCTATATGGAGTTACCTAGGATCTGTGGCCGGTTAGGATGCTACCAAAAATTAAACCCCTCTATTAGTCTCTCTAATTTCCCACTCCCAGTTGTTCTTCTCTGCTATGGAACAAAATGTAATATCATATAATGGAACCCCTTCTTCTCTTAACAACCCAATATTTAACATCATCTAATAGCCATCTAGGGGTAGGTTTTTGACTTCCTCAACCATCAATTGTGATAAGGTTTAGGACCTTCTATAATCTTCTAGGAAATCCCCTATGTGGCTAGCCCCACAGATTTAAGTAATGGGGGCTGACATGGCATCCACTTGCACCATGGTGATCAATATGATAGGTCAACTTGTTGGAGGCATAACTTTCACATACGAACTCCGGTTGAAGTGATTCATGCATTGTTAGAAAGGTCTTGTTGTGTACTAGAATATAGATGGCAGCTCCAAAGTAAGAATTGGACCATAACAAAGTGTCGTTTGATGCCTCAAAATGGCTCCAGGAGATTTTAGATAATAAATTTTTGGACCCAAACTTCCAAATTTGGAACAACCACTAAAATGGCTCTGCAACTTGATTCCTCCAATTTTGTTTCACCCATAAAGCATCAATATATATGAAAAATAATATAATGATCCAATATGGATCATACCTCCCCATTTAGGGATGCTTTTGGTCCCCAAAATATTTACTAAATGAGGTGAGGAAATTTTTTCTCTACCTTCTCCTTGGAGTACCACTTTACTTTTCCTGGAAGTTGTCCTTTCAACCCAACCTGCCAAAGGTCATACTACCCCTTTTCTTATAGTTCTACACAACTTCTTCAAAATTGTGTCCTCTGCCACCTCTGCATAAGCATCTAGTGTTAATTCCTCTATGGAAGGTAGGATCTTCTCCTCCTCCCGATCCAACATGGAAGGCTCATAGAGTTTGATATTCTCCAAATTCACTAGAAAGTAAATGTCCATGTATGAGGGTAGACTAAGTTTGTAGGCATTATCTCCCACCTTTTCGAATGACTCAAAATGACCATACCATAGAGCCTTGATATTCTTACCAAGACCCTATATTATTTCCTTATTTAGTTGTAACCATTATCTGTCTCCCACTCTAAATGTTCTCTCTATTCTATGGTGGTCATTTATAGCCTTGTACTTTTCCTTTGGCTTATTCGGCATATCCTGTACTTGCAAATAGATCTTCCTAATATTATCAACAATTTTTTTTTCTTTTAATGCATCTACTGTGAGGTCTTCCTTTACTCCTCCTTCTTTTCTATATACAACATCTAAGGATGAAGGTGGAAAATATCTAAATAAAGTTTCAAAAGGTGACTCACCAGCATAAGTGTGGACTCCTCTGTTATAAGAGTGTTGTATATAGATTAGATTTTCATCCCAGGTCTTTAGATGCTTCTAATTGTAACCCCTCAAAAGTTGCACCAAAGTATTGTTGACTACTTTTGTCTTCCCATCTGTCTATGGATGGAATGTTGTAGACGTCTTAAGCTTAGTGTCCATCTTCTCCCATGCACTGATAAATATGGTGTCCCTATCTAAGATGATGTTCCTTAGTATCCCAAAGTGCACCTAGACCTATTCAAAGAACAAGTTTGTTTCTTCATGTCCCTTTATGGTTTTTTTACAAGGCATGAGAATGCACATTTAGTTGAACCTATCAACTACCACAAATAAATAGTCATGTCCCTTCCATGTCAAAATCCATGTAAATGATTTCTGAAGGTCTAGTGGGTAATGGTAAGGGATGTTATAGACCTTACTTCATGTTACTTGGATTGATAGTACAAAAAAGTATACATCCTCTGATATACTATGCTACATCTTCTTGCATTCCAGGCTAGTACACATACCTCTGTAAGTTGACAATTGTATTCCCAACACCAAAATGTCATGCAACCTTGGAGGTGTGATCCTCTCTGATTAGATACAATCATTCATCTTTAGGAACATAAATCTTGTTGAGCTTATAGACTAGACCATTATAGAAATGATAGTCACCTTCTTGTTACCTTATTCTATATGAATTTGGCCCTGTAGCTATTGAAACACCTCCTTGAAGTCATCATATTTTGTGTATTCCTCTTTGTATGCATCATGGTTAAAAGGATCCATGTGCATTAGAGTTCCCAAATATGTAATATTGGATGTGGGTTGCCATGAAATCATTTCTACCAACTTGTGTCTGCTACCATTCTTATACTTTATGAACAGACGAAAATGTTGTAAGAACCCCATCCATTTGTAGTGCCTAACTTGTTGTAACTTATTATGGGCCTACAAGTATTGGAGCAACTGGCGATCTATGTGGATGATGATCTCCTTGCCCATCAGATAATGCTTCCATTTTTTGACAACTTGTACCAAGGCATAGAGCTCATTGTCGTAGGTAGGGTAGTTGAGGAATTCCTCATGAGTAACTCATAATGATAGCAAATAGGTTGTCCTTCCTGCATCAGGATTGTTCCCATGGCATAACCAATTGCATCTTTTTCCACTACAAAGGGCTTCTGCAAGTTTGGTAGTGTGATAATTGGTGCTTGACTTATCTTTTATTTCAACTCATCGAAATCCTTATGTTGATTCTTCCCCCACTGGAAATTCTTACCACTCACTATTATGGCGTGGAGTGGTGCAACTACTACTGAAAATGAAGCTATGAACTTCCACAATTATTGTGTTGCTCCAAAAAAGCTCCTAAATTTAGTGAAATTTGTGAGGAACTGTCCATTTCATGATGGTCTCCATCTTGGAGAGATCCATCTTAAGCTCGCCTCCACCAATAACATACCCAAATACACCAAACACTATTGAGAAAACTCACATTTCTTGAGGTTAGCCAGCAACTAGTGCTTCTTCAGGGTCTCTAACACCTACATAAGATGTGATATGTGCTCCTTGTAGGTAGCACTATAAACTTATATATCACCCAAATGGATAATAACAAATGAATCTAGATAAGGGAATAAAAACTAATTCATTAGTCTCATAAATGTAGTTGGTATGTTGCATAAACATAATGGCATAACCAATCACTCATACAAACCTTGCCTTGTCTTGAAGGAAATATTCTAGCTATCTTCTTATTTGACTCGTACCTGGTGATATCCTGATTTCAAATCCAACTTAGTGAAGTACTTGGCACGCTACAATTGGTCCAACAAATCAATGATGTTGGGAAAAGGGTATCGTTTCTTTAGTGCAATCTTGTTCAATGCTCTGTAATTGATACACATTCTCCAAGTCCCATCCTTATTGGGAGCAATTATGATGGGTGACCCACAAGGTGAGGTACTTGGTCAAATCACACCCGGTCCAAAACATTTTGCAACTGCTTCTTCACTTTGTTATCTTCCAGAACAAACTATATATACAACCCAATATTTGACAAGGGGGGGTCATGGAAATAATTGGATTTCGTTCTCCACTTCCCTCTTAGGTGGTATCCCTTTAGGCTCTTGGAACACTCCACTGTATGCCTTTAGAAACTCCAATTCGTGTTTCTTCTCTTTAATACACCCTTCCAAGGATGTATTTAATTTTAATGAATCTTCACCAGACTGATTTTCCCTTAGGAAAAGTAAAACATATTTCTTGCTAGAACTGATCAATTTCTTAGATTGATTGGCACTTACCAGTGATTTTTTTTATTTTCCTTTGTGCATGTTGATGATGTAGGATTTATCATCCTTAAATAGGTGGTATTGGATGGCTATCCACATGAAGATAGTATCCCTCATATACATGTAGGGGTTTCTAAACACTGCTCTTCATACATCCAGTGGAACTACGTCCAATTATACTTCATCTATAAAATCAACACTTACAACAAATTTAATCTTGCATTGATTTGTTACATTGATCTCTGCAACCTTTTTTATCCAACCCAATGGATAGGATCTAGGATGATCGTGAAACTCCAATCCAATCATGTTAACCAGATCCACTTTTATGATACTAGCCTATGAACCAAAGTCGAACATGGCATCTATCTTGGTCTTCTTGATCTAAATCTTGATTTAGAAGAGCTTGGACATCTCCCTCCCTTTCCGGTGATGAAGGCTACTCAGATTCTCCTCCTTTTGCATAGATATGAAAAAAATATTTTCATTCACATCAAAGCTACTTTCAACCTAATTTCTTGAATCTGTGGCTATAAGGTTCTTTTTATTTCTGTCCTTCTTGTGGTTCTTCAGGTTCAACTCTAGATGTAGTTTCCAACAATTTTCCTTTGTGTGGTCATCAATGTTTCAATGATTGCAATGGTTGCTAGGATATTTTCACTAATGTGTAGTGGTTGTTGTATTCTTATATTTTCCCCCTTTCCACTTCTTCTTCTCCTCCTTGGAAGCTCCCTGGTACTCTTTCTGCTTAGAACCACCTGGTTTCCCCTTCTTTTGGCTTATGTTTTCCAGGTATTTTGCCTGTACACACGTCTCATCCACTATCCTTAGCTTGAAGAGAATCACCTTCTTTTGTATAGGACGGTGTAAACCCCCCAGATACTTGAGGAGTACATCTAGGTTATTGGGAGAGATACCCAACATGATGGCCATCTTTATGAACTCAGTGGTGTACTCTTGTACACACTACCCCTGTCTCTGCTTGAAGTAGTGCCACTAGATCCATTGGCCCTCTACATACCCGATATGGTAGAATTGGGACTTGATGAGGGCTTTGAATTCCTCCCACCTAGTTACTAGAAGATCACCCTCCATCCTAAGTGTTTATGTATGGATTTCCCACCAGGTTAAAGCATGGCCCTCTAACTTCAATCTAGCAAATGAAATATTTTACTCTTCATCTATATGGTGAACACTAAAATAAAACTCTAGTTGTTGCAACCAATGATTCAGTTTTAATGCATCGATCTCACCTTGGTATGGATTTATGTCCACTTTATCTTCCATATTGAATAGGGATTGTAAAGGTTTAATGACACTTGAAATCAAATTCTCTTTCTTGGGTTCTTTCTATGACTCCTTTTCTGGGTCTTCATTATCTCCCAATTTCTCGTCTCATCCAATCTCTGAGTTTGAGCCCCCAACTTCTTTGAATGGTCCAATATTGCTTTCTAGAGTTGCCATGAGGAGGGACTTATTGCGAGATATGTCAACAACTTTCTCTTCCAACCTTGCAAACATCTCCTCTACTGTATCTCAAGAGGTTTTATGAAAAGACTCGTCATCCATGGCTAGGGTTATATGACTTTTTTCTTAAACCGATTCCTAGATCCCTGCAACTTTCCAAAAATACCCCAAGAAAACCTGCTCTAATACCAATATAATATGTAAATTGTTCTGGATATTCCAATGGAATAGTTCATTACAATAGATCTAATAAATAAAACTGAAATCTACACTATGAAGGTTAAATTCCTTTAGATTCTAGAATATTTAGTTAATGATTTTATGCTTATGCATGAAATAGACAAAATGTGGAAAATAGAGAAAACTAAAATACAATCACCCACCATCCACAAAATAACAAAAGGATTTTCTCTAGGAAACCCTTACGTGAGAAAACCCAGCTAAAAGTTGAGGTTTATTTTCTCTCTTTTCTATGGTATGGAAATAATGAAAGTACAAAGGAGAAGACTCTCCCTATGGATTTAACTGAGACTTGTGGCATGTTAGGATGCAACATAACATTAACCCCCTCTATTATGTTCTTTAATTTCCCACTCCTAGTAGTTCTGCTATGATATGGAACAAAATGAAACAGCATAGAATGGAACCCCTTCTTCTCTTAGCAGCCCGATATTTAACATCTCTCGATAGCCAGCTAGGGGTAGGGTTTTGACTTCCTCAAACCTAAATTGTGATAAGGTTTAGTACCTTCTAGAATATTTTATAAAATATACTACATGGCTATCCCCACACGTTTAAGTAATGGGGACTGACGTGGCATCCACTTGTTGGACCCTCTGTTTTTGGAGAAGACTCGATTTTGCGGAAATAACATAGTATTGCAGGAAAATCAAAGAAAACTAGTGGAAGGCTACAACTGGTGGAAAATAGAGAAATGTAGTGGAAAGCCAATGGAAAGTGATGCGTCAAAATTCCAACTCGGAAATAAGACATGAACGAGTTGGATAAAAAAGTGGAAGAAGTCGGAACATTCGAGAAAATGCCAGAAGAAGGAATAATCAAGAAAGAACAACACCAGAATGAAGAAAGAAAGAAGTTTGCGGAAAAACCCCATAGTGAGGAGTTATGTAATGGATTAGGATTAAGTTAGTAGAGGATTATTTGGTTGATGATTCATTCTGGGTATTGTTGTGAATCTCTATCATTCTTGTGAATTGTTGTTCTTTATAGCTCTCGACTGTTGTATTGATTTCAAAGTTATGAATATTGTAAACGCTTTTTGTGATCATACCAACAGCGGGAAAATCATGTACTGAGTTTATAATTGATATTCTCTTCTTTGTACAAGATGGAAATAGAACTCTATATCATATGTTATGAAACGATATTAATATAAGAGATTATTGGACCCCTAAAATTATGATAAATTGTGTATGTATCTTGATGAACTGTGTATGCTTATTTTGCGCAATTTTTTGTTATGCATCTTGGATCTCTTCACTGTGTACATGCCATTATTGATCTGTATGGTTACTTTAATCTCCATTGATATGTTCATGTATGAAGTAGGAATCATTATATGTGTTGGATAAATCCATTTAGACCGTGTCTACCTTGTTTACCATCCCAACCTCATGATTGATTAGCTAGGTCGCATTCTTCCCACCACTGCATTCTCTTCAACCTCACTCCATTTCACATAAGTCTTGGAAATGCTTCGAGTGAGACCTTCTTCCCTTGCAAAAAGTTGAATATGCCAGCGGTTTAGACTACAACGGTGCCTTTGTTGGAAAACTCTGAGAACCCTGGTCTCAAATCATGCACCAACAAATGGTTATGTTTCCAGGACCTTATTTCTGAGCGAGCTTTCAGAGGATGTAGCATCATATTTTCAAGTCATACATTGATAGGTGGTGGGAACAAAAATGTGACGATTTCATATTTCAAGAAACCGATTTATGAAAAAAGATTTTGATGGTTGTGAAGGACACAGTCTATTATTCTGAGCCAACCAATGATATCTACGAAATATTTTGGATCTAGTTTCTAGAGTGTCTTTCAGTGGCTCGGTCGATTACAATAAGCACCCAAGTTTAAATATCGAGTAAGGAGAAGGCTCCATTGGAATGATGCACAACTAGCTACCTACCCTCCATCGATTAGATCACTTTATTTGTTGTGTGGTATATTTTTGGGTCAAGACTATGCTAGATGGATACATCATCGAATTTGTTGCAGAGAACCACTAGTATTTTTCAAAAGAAAAAGCAATGCTTTACGAAGGCCCCCGAGGAATATTGTTGCGGAAAATTCCTCTATGGATGAAGATTTTGTTGGAGGAAGAAAGAATGTTATCTATTCTGCTAGGGGAGATGGCAGCATAAACCCCTATGCATGAGGGGTAGGTGATTCAAGTGAAGGGTTCATGAGTTAGGTTACAAAATTTCTTGAAATATGGGGGGTCATCATCGTCCTGAGAAAATTGATAGAAATAAACGTGCTCTAAGAAGGGTTGTTATGATTGAAAAGAATTGGAAAGAGCAGATGAGAAAGTAGATGAAGAGGTCATATCAGTCTCAGAAGATGATATACCTCGAGAGAAACCATAGGAAATAACTGGAGAAGTTGTGTGAGTTACAGATATGTGTAAGACCAACCAATCGTTAGTTGAAGGAAAGATTTGGGGAGAAAGATGAAATTTTTGAAGGAAGCAGACAAGCATGAGTTAGGATAGATGAGGGAGTTAGGATCGGTTCCATTTCAAGAGAACAAGACTCAGTCATAACCCTTGAAGGAGATGTGGGCGACTCGGGGCTTGCTACATTGGAATATGCTCAGTCTCTTCAAGGAAATGGTATAGTATTGCATAGCTATGCGACCTCCCTAGCGAAAGAATTCCATTCCAAAAGCAAAGGAACCAGCCTTGAATCACCCCCACCCTCAGCACCTTCTACAAATCTGGTAAATTCTACACTGAATCCTATAATAATTTCTATTCTTTCTCACAGTTATAATACAATAGGTTTGAATTATAGTAGTAGCGGAAGTGGAGCAAGTTCTCCATCTCTAGTAAAATCAAGACCATTAGGATTTATATTAATAGGATCCCCTAGTTCTCCGATGGGAACTCAACATGCAAGCTCACTCACTCGATACCCAAAATTTTGGGGTAAAGGGAATGAGGATGTTGAGCAACATTGGTTCTTATGTGAGGCTAATTGGAGGTCTCGCAAAACTCTAGATGCCAATAAACTAGTCGAATTTCAAACCACATAGAGAGGTAGAGAATTAAACTGGTACATGAAGTCCATTGAGCCCGGGAATCGCCAAGGGAATCCCACGGGATAGCCCTTTAATATTTATCAAGTCAAAAAAAGATATTTATTGTATAGTTTCACCTACCTCAATATGAACAGCAGGCCCTTTCTGAGTTGTGAGAGATCAAGCAGAGAGATGGGAAGTCTGCTTGGGAGTAAAACCAACAATTCAAAGATGCAATCAAGAAGCTATCAAACCCTATTCACAAGAATCACCAGTGTGAATGGTTCATTTAGGGCCTTTTTCCTTTGACTTGGATTCCATTAACTCATAAAATAATAGCCACTTTGGGTGACGCATTAGAACATGCCATAAAAATTGAAGCAATGGATGGATACCCTAGGAATTTTCGCATGATGAGATCCCCAGAAGACAATGGTATTATGAAACTCCATGGATAGATTTTCATGCTGACTGAGAAAATTAAGGAGTTTTCCCTACCTATAGGAGGTCAACCACAAGTTTGGTGCAATGGTTTCTACACCAAAGGTCATACAGTGACAAAGTGTCTAAGATCACGGGGTAGAGGAGTTGTGAGCCACCCTATGCCTCCACCACCAGCCAGACCATCAGGCGGTGTTGTGCAAGTTGCGACTACAACGTCGTTTCATCCATATATGCAATTCCAGGAATTCTTGACTCAACAAGAGGGTCAACCCAATGAGTATTATGAGATTTGCATACACCATGGACATTCTCTGAGACACTTCCCCATTTTACAAAAATACACATGTCTATCCCAAATCCAGTGTACTATGAATTATGCAGGTTGAATAACCATACTTCCAAGGAATGTCATGCTTTATAGGCTCTTGAAGACAGACTATACTTCTCTGCCTTTAGGATTGACAAATCCCCTCAAGGGTTTGGAGGAGGTCTCATAGGCAAAGGAGCTTTCATAGGAGGTCAAGTTGGTGGTAGAGAACCCACTCGTTGCTACAACTGTGATGAACAGGTCCACGTTGGAAGGGACTTCCCACATCTGAGGAGACCATGGTTCACACATTTCTGAAAAAACACCCATGCTACTAAGGATTGTCCTAACCTAATCACACAGTGGGAAGATTGCGCAAGAAAAATGGGATCCAATTTAATAAACTCAGAACATAGGCCAATTATGGAAGAGAAGCAATCCAACATTCATGTTATAACAAGGGGTGGCACAAATATCGGTGTTGAAACTGAACATATTAATCAAGATCAGATTCAAAAGGTAGTGCCTAAACCCCCATATGATCCTGTACAAAAAAGGGAATTTTTCAGAATGCACAAGAATTGTTCCACCAGATGTCTAACTCCATGATACCAGAAGTTGTGAATCCAAACTATACCCCTCCCTGTCAAGTTGCGGAAAAGTTGGTCCCATCCAAGGGCCCATCATATGAGTCAAAAAATACTATTTCCTTATGGTTCCAACTCTTTTATGATATCATAAATGATGAACACCTTACAGAGAAGTCGTGGAACACCATTATCATAGCTCTCAGAGTTGAGGGAAATTTAGAAGGATCTATAGTTGTTAATCTGCTCGAGAGGAATGCAGGACGAATACAAAGACAAAAGAAGAGGTTGGGACATGAGTTCATACTAAATTCCCATATTGATGGTTATGAAATTAAGAATTCCATGTTGGATATGGGCTCAGATGTTAATATCCTACCAAAGAAAACATGGGAAGCTTTGGAAAAACCCAGTTTGGTATGTTCCCCAATTCAATTGCGCACAACAATCCAGTATTGTATTTACCTAGTAGGGAGGTTGGAAAATGTGGAATTAGATCTAGCTAGAGTCTAGACTATTGTTGACTTTGAGTTCATTGAGATCATGGGGAAGAAGGATCCATATCCATCCTTTCTTGGAATTGACTTGGCATACGACAATTATGTTGTGATCGACCTGAAGAAGGAATACATGAACTTCGAAGCAGATGGTATGAAAGTGGTTCAACCTTTAGATCCATACTTAGGACCACGATACAATGAACCCTCAGAATACAACATGGAACCTGATGTCTTAGATCATTTGTATATTGTGACTAAAGGAAACCGCGTAGACTACACTAATCCTATTGTGGATGGTTCAATTAGTTGGAGAAGTATTCAGTCTGTCGGGGAAGATTCAGAGGCCGCTTTCAAAAACTGGCAGTAGGGACGATATGAAAATTTCTCAAGACAATGCACCACAATTCAAGAAGCTAGGTAGATTGGAACTAAAATCCGTGAGCATCCAGTATATAACGGTCTCTATGTTTTATGCACTTTTGTGGTCAAAATGGAAGAAAACGTTGGGGTGGAATAGAGGATGTAAGCACTTGATATCACTTTGTGATCCTCCCCAGTTCGTTGGTGGGACACCCACACAAATAACCTACCTTCCTGGGAGGATATCAAACTTGCCTTGTAGCATCTATTTATCCCTCTTTCCCAAGTTAGTCAAGACAATCGAGACCAGAAACTGAAGACTCTCGTTCTTACCCTCAACACATATGATGGATCTTCAGATCCACCAGAGCATGTTGCAAACTATGTTAAAGTATGGACAACTACGAAATTGCCCTGGGGTTTTTGGGTACACCAGTTTGTTCATTCACTCAGACCAATCCCCACAAGCTAGTATATACATGAAGAAACTTGAAGGAAAACCCACTACTGGGATGTCCTTCAATGACAATTTTGCAAGGATTTTTATTTTACAGGGAAGTCCCCCTACCTCACCTTAGCATTGCAACAAATTAAAATCTTATTATTCATAGATAATTTCAAACCCTCATATCCCCCTGTAGTTTTTTCTACACATAAACCCCTGCTCTATTCTATCTTTCACCCATCTCTTGAGCCAAAAAATCATGTTGTTGCACCACTACCTATTTATTGTAGTAAGGTTGATACCTCCCCAAATGATCCCGAGGATTTAGAATACATTAGGCATCTGTCCTTTAAAGAATTTGAAGGCACTAGTACTTTTCAAGATACCATTTCTCCTTAAGCTAGTATCTCCTACACTAACCCCGTGAAGTTGTGCAAGGTTAATATAGGCAGTACAGAGCATCCCAAGATATCCTCTATAGGGGACTATTGGGATGAACAAACCATGAATGAAATTCAGGCCCTTTTGAGGGAATATGAGGACTCATTCCCCACCATCTTCTCAGATCTTAAAGGAATTACGGGAGATATAGGAGAAATGAGAATTGAACTAAATCATGACACGAAACCTAATAAGCATGGACCATACCGTTTGAAACCCATAGTCAAAGAAAAAGGTCAAGAAGGATATTTATCACATGCTTGTAGCTGGGTTGATATTTCCAGTGGGTGAGGCTGAGTGGATCAACCCTATTGTCATTCAAAGTAAAAAGGGTATGGAGGATATCAGGGTTTGTGTTGAATATCAGAGCTTGAACTCTGCCTATGTTCATGACCCATTTTCAACTTCTTTTAGTGATGAAGTTTTAGATCAAGTCGTGAGCAGGGAAGCATATTCATTTATCAATGGATTTTTCAGATATCACCAGGTAAGGATTGCAAAAGTGGATAAGAATAAAACTACCTTCTCGATATAGTGGGGGTCATTTTCTTACAACATCATGTCGTTTGTGCTCAAGAATGCCCCAACATTGTTTTCTTGGATCATGATCTCCACATTCCACGACTTCATCCATAAATTTATTGAAGTCTATTTGGATGATTGGATGGTATACAATATACTCAAAGATCATATTGGTCTCTTGCGGCTAATGTTGGATTGATGTCACCAGCTACAGATTTCCCTCAATCTAGAAAATTGTATCTTTTGCATACCATTTGGGAATGTGCTTGTCCATATTATTTACAGTAGGGAAGGAGTGTTGGTGTACCCTGCAAAAGTTGTAGTCATCCTCAATATGTCGCCTCCTACCTCTATCAAGCAGTTGTGAACTACCTTGGTACTTGTTGGGTATTTCCGTCAATTTATCAGGGGACACATGAGTATCAAAACATTGTTGGAACAATTAATTAAGAAATTCGAAGGATTTCATTGGAATTCAGTTTGCGATAAATCATTTGACACCTTGAAGGAAAAGTTGAGTACAACCCCCATTATTACTTTCCCCAATTAGGGCATGGAGTTCCATGTGCATATTGATGCCTCCAACATTGCGTCAGGGGCTATCATTACACAACCTGGAGAAGGAAATATGGATCATCCTATCTACTTTTTCATCTGAAATATCTCCCAAGAAAAATACAACTATACTACCATCGAACGAGAAGGTTTGGCTATGGTATATGGTATATGAGTTTGAGTTACCTACCAATGTTTGGAACCACTAGAGAGGTTTCTAAGTGTACTAATTTTTTTATCAACCGCGTGCACAATAACATGTTGTAGGTAGCTCGACAAGGGATACCTTATCCATGTCGAGGACATTCATCAGTTGACAAGGTTATCCATGGATGACCAAGATGTCGCAGATGGGTTCCAAGTGTCAGGAAAACATGACCGCAATAAGGTACTCTAAGCCTATATGAAAAATACAACACTCAGCAGGGAGATCAAGGTGCTCTCATCGAGCTCATCAAAGATGAGAAAATTTGGTGTTCCTGCGACATTATCGCAGGAAAATAGATGAATAATTACACAAGGGGGGAATGAACATTGGACACCATAGCAGTATCAAAATTCATTAAGAGTGGCACCAAGATGAATTGGTTCCGGTATTTGTTGACAGAGATGTTCCAGGCTTGTGCGGATGTTCATGACCGCACGTGCGCCAGTATCCAAAGTTGATCTTGTCACTGAGGCATGGAACCATGTAGAATATATGACTTAGGACCTCCAGAAGCAACTGGAGGCTATCCAACTAAAGGAACAAGAGAAACCCAAGGAGATGCTAGAGAAAATCTCCAAGGTTGTTGCACAAGGCGATGTTGTGCGAAATTCTTTACATCAGCGAACTGCAGAGTGTAGTCACCTCTTCGATCTAGTTAACAACCGGGTTGTTCTACTGGAGTGTCACACTAAAAAAGTGGAGGCCCTTCGAGACTAAATCATACAGATGAACCAAGAGGTGAAGTTGATCATTGATCCCATTGAGCAGAGTGTTAAATTTGCAGAAATGCAACATGCCAATGAACACTTGGATGCTTTGTGTGACACCAATCAGGCTGCCAAGAAGGAACTCTAGGAGTTAAAGCCAATTGTCCAAGACACCTACGTCAAGATCCAACAACTTGACGCAGTGGAAGAATATGAATGGAAAACATTGATGGACATGAATCCCTTAGTCTCGAATGTCAACGCATCACAAGAATTCATTTCATGAGCATCAATCCTAATGTGGACATGGCAAGATCGCATCAATCCATATGACAGTTTCAGGAAACAGGAAGTCCAAATTGTCCCCGAATCAGACTCTTCGTTTGAGGGAGGCTAGAGAAAAGATATGAATACTAAACTCGAGACGAGTCAAGGTTTGTGTTCGAGGCTTGTTGGACCCTTTTTTTTTTGGAGAAAACTCGATTTTTCGAAAACATCATAGTATTGCGAGAAAAGAAGAGAAAACTAGTGGAAGGCTACGAATGGAGGAAAATAGAGAAATGCAGTTGAAATACAACGGAAAGTGATGCGTTAGAATTACAACACAGAAAGAAGACATGAGCTAGCTGGACAGAACAGTGGAATAATTTGGAACATTTGAGAGAATTCCAGAAGAAGGCGTAATCAAGAAACCACAACACCATAATGAAGAAAGAAAGAAGTCCGTGGAAAAACCCGATAGCGATGAGTTATGTAACGGGTTTGGATTAAGTTAGTATAGGATTAGCTGGTTGATGAGTCATTCTTGGTTTTTCTATGTATCGCTATCATTCTTGTGAATTGTTGTTCTTTCTAGCTCTCGACTGTTGTATTGATTTCAAAGTTACAAATATTGTAAAGTCTTACTATGATCAAACCATATACGGGAAAACCATGTGTTGAGTTTATAGTTAATATCATCTCCTCTGTACAAGATGGAAATGGAACTCTGTATCATATTTTATGAAATGATATTAATATAAGATATGGTTGGACCCCTAAAATTTTGATAAATGGTGTATGTATCTTGATGATCTATGTATGCTTCTTTTGCACAAGTCTCTATTATGCATCATGGATCTATTCACTGCATACATGCTATTGTTCATATGTCTGGTTGCTTTAATTTTTGTAGATATATTCATGTATGAAGTAGGAATCATTGTATGTTCCTTGTAACTCTATTTAGATTGTGTCTTCCCTGTTTACCATCCCAACCTCATGATCGATTAGTTGGGTTGTGTTCCTCCCACCACCACATTCTCTTCAACCTCACTCCATTTCACATAAGTCTCAACAATTCTTCAGATGAGACCTCCTTCCCTTGCAAAAGGTTGAATATGCTAACACTCTAGACTATAGTGGTTCCTTTGTCAGCAAACTTCAAGAACCCTAGTCTCCAATCAAGCACCAACACCACTCTCACCATGGTGATCAATATGATAGGTCAACTTGTGTGAGACATAAGTTTCATATACGAACTTTGATTGATGAAATTCATGCATTGTTGGAAAGGATATGATCTGTAAACTATCGTGGATATTCTATTGGAACAATTCATCACAACATATCTGATAAATAAAACCGAAATCTACACTATGAAGATTAAATTCCTTTAGATTCCATAATATTAGTTATTAATCTTATTCTTATGCGTGAAATAGATAAAATATGTAAAATAAAGTACAATCACACACCATCCACAAGTTAACAGAAATATTTGCTCTCAGAAACCCTTACGGGAGAAAATCCAGCTAGAAGGTGAGGCTGATCTGCTCTCTTTTCTCTGGTATGGAAATAATGCAAGTACACAAGAGAAGGAACTCTCTATGGAGTTACCTGATACATGTGGCTTGTTAGGCTGCTACAAAGCAATAAACCCCTATGTTAATCTCTCTAATTTCCCACTCCCAGTTTTTATGTTTTTCTATGGAACATAATACAATAGCATAGAATGGAATCCCTTGTCCTCCTAGTGGCTCGGTATTTAACATATCCTGATAGCCATCTAGAGGGTATGTTTTTTACTTCCTCAACCCTCAATTGTGGTATGGTTTTGAACCTTCTAGATTTTTCTTTAAATTCCTCACGTGGTTAGCCACATATGCATGAGTAATAGGGGATGATGTGCATCCTCTCGTACCATGGTGGTCAACACGATAGGTCAACTTGCGGGAGGCATAACGTTTTCATATGAAATCTAATTGACACACAATATACATCATTGGAAAGTTCTTAGAGTGTAGAACAACATCAAGGGGGTGTGCATAGTCTACAAACAACACAACCCCCAAAAATGATGTTTAATCCCTCAAAATGGCTCTGTAAGGTTCCAGACCCCAATTTTCCAAACTGGGACCTGCCACCAAAATGACCCCACAAGTTGATTCCTCTAATTATTTTCATTATGAAAGCATCGATATAGATGAAAAATAATATAATTATCTAATATAGATCAGTCTTAATGTGTAGAATATAGATGGTGGCTCCATAGTAAGGTTTGGACCATAAAAAATTGTCATTTGATGCCTCAAAATGGCTTTGGAATATTTTAGACGGTTTTTTGGACCCAAATTTCCAAATTTGTACTAGATGCTAAAATGGCTCTGCAACTTGATTCCTCCATTTTTTTTCGCCCATAAAGCATAAATATAGATGACATATAATATAATGATCCAATCTAGATCATTGTCTAAACCAACATTGATGTGGAGAAGAGGATTCCTTGTTTACATCATGAGTTTCATCCTTCTGACAAAACAAGTCCTCATTTGTGTATCCTTTCACTAAATTGGGCGCCTTTGTTACTGTCATAGGCTTCACTACCTTCTCCTAAGTAGTGAGCCACAGTCAGATTTTAATAATGGAAGGAATATGATGGGTCACCACCAAAGCCTCCATCAACAACTGCAACAAAAATCTACCCAAAATCCACTATGGGATTCACCCTATCAAACTGTTGTTCCTGAATTTCTACCAAAAAATTTCTTAACCCTACTATCAAGAGATAAATAAACTGCAATGTTTTCTTTGAAGTCTGCTACACTTGGGATCCTCTCAAGGTTACTATATTTTTCTTCAAAATCAGTTGCACTTGAACTTCTTCCAAGTCTTCCAACTTCATATTCAAATGATAATCACTGGAAAAATGAGTCAGATAATAAAGTAAACAAACAACATTCTTACCTCTATAATTAGTCAATTTTGGTTCCTTCCTTGTCTTCACGTAATTTTCTTCTGTGTCATCCATGTTGCACATATGGATGGCCAAATAATCTACCCCGAGTCTCAAAGACTCAATTCTTCCTAGCTACCTCAAGCATGCTCTTGTCCACCTACTCAACCTGTCACTGAAGCCTACTACTTCCTTCCAAGTCATGATGAAGAGTGCATAAAGTCTTCAAGGTCTATGTGGATAAAATATCTTGATTGTATGATATATCAAGGAACTATGTTTTTGTTTTGGCCTTTAATTCACCCTCGTATCTTCTCGCTAACCCATCCCAAATCTTGCTACTTTGCCTTGATTTAGGCAGAGAAAAGAGATCAAGCTGCTTTGACACCCACTTTTATTCAAAAGGTGGTGAAGAGTATGCTCTAATACCACTTGTCATGATATGGATGGTCGTGAAGAGAAATGGTATTATCTTTAGATCACTCCCATGACTCATTGGTTCCTCTTGAAAGTGTTGAATAACGTAAGTGAGCTCTCATACTTGCTATGATGGACCTCCATCCTACCAGAATTTTTCTTTGAGAACTTTAGTTTCTCCCAAGTTTGTTTTTTCACCTAAGTTCGTGAAACACTTCTTGTCTCTGTCATAAGGGCTTGGCCAACCTACACCTAATACAACCAAAATATGCCTCTTCACTTAAGGTATGCCCATAATTTTTCTTTAAGATACAACATTTCAAATGCAACTAAGTCCTACTCAACCAAGTTCATTCAATAGTAGGCACGCATTCAACTATGGCTTTTAAACATCCCAACAATACTTTAACACTTAACCAACACCAAGCAAAGTGATGAACAATAACATCCAACACATAAAGAGTCTGCAAAACACATGTATGGGCATCACCCAAGGAAAGTGCATTAACTTTATTAGTATACATAATGTTACAACAAACACAACAAGGAAGTGTAGCCTCTTGCCAACAACTCTATTATAAATGTAAAATAATTCTAAGTCAAGTTTCCTTCTAACTACTACCCAACATAGTTTTAAAATACAACCCCTAAAGCATATGTAGGTATGCCTATTATATGTCCTAACTCTCTTCATTCCACTCCCACTAGTGTCCAAAACATCCACTATGGCCAAGAACCTAACACAAACTACATAGCTCTTTAACACCCTTGTTTGAATGACCAAGCTTGAGTTAATCACTTTTCACTTTAAAGGAATACTCTTTATATAGTGAGTGTTTCCTTGGAATTTCCTTCTCTTATGGTGACTTGCAATCTACTCCATGTCCAAAGTGGACCCAATTTGCAATTCACCCATCCATCCGCAAAGTTTTGCAACCCCTGGGTCAACACATTTGGATTGTGTGCCCATGGTGTCCCAACTATCCCATGCATTCAAGGGTCAACAGTCTTGCTTGAATTACATCCAAGGTGATCCTTGTCTTTCCTTTTGTTTGACACCATGCCAATCATTCACCCAACTTGCAATGCACATCCAACTACCAAGGCACTAATGTTCATGGACTATGGTGTTGCACCCCAAGTGAAGGCATTGTTGCTTGCACACCCATGAACAAAGGAATGTCCACTATCTAAGTGAGTGTGTGAATTCTATAAAAAAAACCCAAGAAATAACTCTTATCTTGTTTCCATACTTATCCAATTTTCTTTCCAATCCATTCGACTCTTAGGAAAACCTTTCCATTGTGCATCACTTCCCAAGGCATGCTCATCCAACATTGCAACATGTGGTCACAATCAATTGAAGCTTGCCCAATGATTTTGGTGTGCATTGCCTTTGTCCAAACCCACCCAGTAAGTCTACAAAATTCCTTGGAATCATGAAAGTGCACCCAAGCCAACTCATTTCATCGACCAATTTATTATTGCATCCATCCAAGTCGACCAATGACCACCAAAGTGATCGTGCGATGGAGATTCCTGAAAGCATTCAAGTCTATGGATTTACATCCATCCTCTATGATTAAGATTCACTAGGTAGTTAGTGTGTGGTTAATTAATGTAAAAATTGACATCATTATGAAATAAGGCATGCTAAGTAGTTGGTATTCTGAATAATGTGCAATTACTAGTGATTAGATTTTAGGTGGCGAGAAACTATTTATACATGTAGGAATCCATATAATATTTTGTCAAGTTGTTATCACTATATTGGAGTTTTTCTCATTTGGAGGTTGCTCCTTCGAATAAGATCATTAACATTTATGTATTTTTGGATTATCTAAGGGACTAATATTTTGTAGGTTCAATACTCTTGTTCTATCACTTTTACTTTCTACAACTTATATTTCCTATGATTATTTCTCTTAATTCTATGTTTATGTTGTATAAGTACACTAAAAGTGGTATAAGAGTTCTTTCATATACCAACAAGTGCCAAAATTTTATAAAAAAATGTTTTTTCAAGCTAGAGACATGTCCCAACTCCTTAAATGTAGAGCTCTATGGTTAAGTGGGTAAAACTATGTCTAGGAAGCATACAGATAGAACATACAAGTGGTGTCAGTTAATTATACACCCATGCACACCTATGTCGGTGCCTGGAAAGTGACACTGTATTAGATAGAATTTGCTCATAAATTCAATCTTCCACGTACCCTAAAGTATATCAGAAGCCCCCTGGGCATATATTGAACCTACCCTACAAATTTTTTTTTTGTTTTTTTTTATATATTTAATACAACAAGCACAACACTCGGGGAGATCATTCTCACATATGTGGGAATCGACTAGTATGGATAATGGTATGTTTTATCCTCCTTAAAGTGGTGAAATATTGACTGAGTACTATTATTGGAAACCCATAGTGTATTAGAGAGTTATAATGCTTGCTCTCCTTTTATCCTCGGACCCTATCAAAACATAGCCTTTAGAGCATAGAGAGAAAAATTCCTACATGATTGGTAATATCAATGATCTGACAATTTTATCTGTATAGTTATCATTTGATAGTAAAATTACAAAAAAATTGTAGGCAATCCAAGGCCTGCCCTAAGCATTGTGGGGGACCTATCCCAAAAGAATCCTTGTGTGAAATTTATTGCATTGGTGTATCTCTTTGATAACCCTCTTTGTGGACCCAAGTGGTCCCATCATTGCCACTATAATGGAGAACAAACTCAACAACTGATCTAAAATGATCTTTTAAGACAATGGTTAAGTTTTAAAGCATGAGTTCATTAACCAATTAGGAATTGAAGAAAGAGAAGGAAATTAATGATATATCATGGAAGACATAATAAGAAATGCATATCTGAAATTAAGCACAAATAATTATCAAACCATAACAACAAATTTGTTAATGGAGTTCGGCAAGATTGCCTACGTCTCCGGGCCTTTGTCTCAGTGGGTGAGGCTTTCTTATTTCTCTTCAATGCTCCAAACGTACATCAGAAAAATGTCAAATGGATTACAAATTGGTCTGGGTATGTTCTTCTAGACCTCAAAAACCCAACACAACTGACAGAACTGAAAATGGTTGAGCGTAGCTCTCGGAATTATCTCGCAAAGTTCCCCTCATCTATGGCTTCCTTGCATAAAAAATGTCTTTGGCTTCACAATTCTACAACATTTCTCTTGTTCTGAATTTTTTTGGGCTATTAAAAACCTTTGGTTTATATATATTCTTAGTTGTGGGTCGAAATCCAACTTCCCCCAAACTTTCTGGCCTCAGATTGGGCTCAGATTCCCTTCATAGAGCCAAAAATTCTCAAAAATCACTAAAAATCAGCTAAAAATCCACTAAAATAAGATCAAAACCCAAAATTTGGAAAAAAATATGCTTAAGCCCCCAGTTAGGGCGCACCCCCCCTTCAGTGGTCATATTAGGGCCATGTGGCCTAGTGCTAAGGGGCACACCTCCCTTAGCTGGAAAAGGTGCTTAAGTTTAAATTTATGAAAAGTGGTTTTTTTCTCTAAAGTAGTAATTCTCTCGTTGTGGCTAGCTCATAGTGCTTAATTCATTTGAAGAGGCAGGTCATGGGATTGAATCCCATGGAGTCCAATAATGTAAATTTGACCTTTTTAAGGCCTTGACCATGGTGACATGTGTCACCCTTGGATTGGACCATGTGTCAGCCCATGGTTGGCCAATGTTTTGCCACGTGGACTATCAAAACTTTGACACTTGTCATGATGAACCCTTGCCACTTGTCATGACCTAGTGATACCACATGTCATCACCTGATGGCTGCCACCTGTCGAATTTAGAAGCGACCACGTGTCCCTTGACCAATCGACTTTTTACCTGTTTGACCCAAACTTCAGATTGTGATAACTTTTGCATGCGGACTTCGTTTTTCAATCCGTTTGCATCGCTAAAAAGATTAAAACGAGAAATTAAAGATAATGTCATTTTATTGAGCATTTGAGAAATTTGATTTTTGAACCTTTCAAGATCCATTTGGATCAACAACCTAGAAGACAACCTCGACAAGATCTACATCCTAGAAGAGAAAATACAACACATAATTCAAAACCTCCACTCAACGCTACACTTCAAACTCAATAACCAAATTTCCTCTAAAACTCCATAAATAATTAATTGAATATTTGGAATGAATGGATAGTGTTTATTGATAATGGGGAATTTTCAATAGGCAACTGCTATTGCAATGGGCCATCCTTTTATGACACTCAAACCCATATGATGCACAAATTTCCTAAGATTGATATGAATAAGCTTGATGGCTCAAATCTAGTAGGATGGGTGGGCTAGATGGAACAATATTTTTCTCTCTAGGGTATTGAAGATGAAGATTGGGGGTGTTATATCTAAACAAAGAGCATAGGAAGTGGTGGAGATGGAATAGGAAAATGTGTGCACAATACATTACCTAGGCCTAGTGTGTGAAGTCCATTTATGCCAGATTTGAAAATGATACTCATTTTTGGGGGGTGTTGACCAAGTTGTGCCAAATCACCAAAAAGAAGGACTTTATTGCTTCCTTTGAGAGAATGGAATTAAAAAAAAAGGCATGACTGATAATTATTAAAGAAGTGTTTTATCAAGGGTTTCAAGGAGGATATTTAAGCATAACTCTTGATGTTCCACCCCACTACTTGGTTGGAGGCCTCTCCATTAGAAAAAATGAGAAAATTGGTCATCACAACCTAAAACAAATGACCCAATTTCATCCAAGACTCTCCATCCCCCTTTTGTGCCTACTTCACCTCCTTCTCATCACTTCCAACTCCACAATTTGACCTTGACAAAAGTGACAAATCATCAAAGTCTCGGTCG
>SNQJ01S0014240.1:3732-39568 GCA_010110895.2 Picea sitchensis
GGCGCTCAAGCAAGGAGGACATGTAGTGCCGTGAAGCTGTCCCCGACTTCAACCCCCTGTAGCCTCCCAAGTCACCCTATTTTGGTGGTTGAAACAATGAGTGGATTGAGTGCGTAATTAGACTAACTGTGCAATCCTTTTGCCCTTTCCTAGTTACCCAAGATCCATCGAAGTGGCAAGGGGAGGGAATACGAGGCAGAAGGCGGGGCACAAGTTTGATTACTTTCCAAGATAAACAATTTACACTAGCCTCACGATATTGCAAGGTTGGCTGGGCCAAACACAATGCAAAGTGTGGGCGAAAATTAATGAATTAATTAACTTGAAGTTGAAATGAAATAAACAATTGCCTAGCCACACAACTTTGTCTTAAGGACAAAGGTGGGAAAAAATGTAAATGACTTTACAACCTCACAACAATGGCACAAAGAGGAGGACAAGCCTACCGATTTTGTGCCAAGGTGGGTGAAAATAAAAGAATAACTTAATGAAAGAATTGAACTAGCCACAAAACCTTCTCTTTAAGAGAGAAGTGGGGCAAACAATAAAATGCAAAACAAAAAATAAAAAAACTGATCTAGCCTTCACGATATTATAGGGATTGGCATAGCCAAATCACTTTGCAAGGTGTGGGGAAACTAAACTAATTTACAATATCAAATTTTTAACTTTATGAAAAGGAATGCAAGCCCAAGAGAGGCTCTTGGGCTGCTTACAATGCTTAGAAGAAGATAGAAGGAAGAGAGTTTGATACCCAAGCTTTAGGAGGCTTTCTTGGAGTGTTTTGAGGCCCAAAATGAGCAACACCTCCCCTTGATCTGGCGAGAATCTGCAAAAAACAAGAAGCAAATGCTCGCTGGAAAATGCTGCAAAACACTCAAAAACTCATTAATTTCTGTTAGTGTATAAAACATAAATTTTTAGAATAAAAATCTGAACAAAAAAATTGATTTTAGATGATTATATCAAAACAAAAAATTGCTTCAAATCAAAGGGGAAAGACAAATGATAACATAAAATTATTGGAGGCTTTGGTTGGTTGAACAAGTAAATTTCCAGATCTGAAATTTACTTCTTCAAACCCTTTCTAAGAGTGAAAACTTACTACAAAACAAATCAAGGACGTGAGTATATCTAAGAGAACTTGCAAAATACTTTCCAAATTCTATAAAAATAACCCACAAAACAAATAGTAATACTACTATCAATTTTCCCAAGCAAAGTACTTTGCTTGGATCTCCTAGTCAGGACAATGTAAGCAAGAAATACACAAGAACAAAGCAATAATATCACCTCATAAAAGAATTATGTACAACATCAAGAAGACTCCCAATGCACATAAGATATCCTCCAAAGTTTCCTTTATTCCAAGAAAAATGTTGCTGCAAATACTTGTAGCAAGATTTACAACGAAAGAATGAGAGAGAGAGGGAGAGGAAATGGGAGAGATTTGGGCAGCATAAACTTGCTCTGAGAATAAATGAAGAAATGAGTAGGGGTAGGCATTCTTTTATACTTGGGAGAGAGGAAAGACCCCTCTTAAATGAGCTCCAAGTGGCATTCATCAAGGGAAAGAGGACAAAGTCAAGGAGGGCGCACTTTTAGGGTTTTGGTAGAGATTAGGGTTTGAGGGTTGAGAGGGGGAAGGGGACAACACCTTTTCCACCCACTAAACATGAGGTTAGACTCCAAGGAGGGCAGGCTTAAGGTTCTAGCCACTTTTTTGCTTTAATTTTTCTTTTAGGCCAAGTTGGTGAGCAAGGGGGTTGCACTTTTACTAGGGAGCATTCACTTTAAGTTGTTGGCTTAGCAAGAGGGGGGGGTGTTCTCTAAGTGGAAAATTTCTTTTCCAACTTAGGAAAAAGGTTAGGAAACCTTTCCCACACTCTCTCATGACTTTATTCACTTTTTACAATTTTTGGCTTTTTACCTTAGCCAATAAAATCCTGACTTTTGACCGACAAAAGACCTAGCAAAACTTGTCCAATTGAGTTGAAACTTGGTCCAAGGGTGTAGGGGGTCTCTTTCCATTTGTTTTGAGTACTCACACCCCTATCAAAATCCCCAAGGACCAAGTTTTTTACATTTTACATAAAAAATAATTAAAATTCCCGTTAAATGGAGAATTTTAATAAATTAAAAAAAACTATTAAAACTTAACGGAATTCCGCAAAACTCTAGAAGATGTCTAGCATGGTCATTTACAACATTCCTAGACCTTAGTCACCCCTTGGGCTTGATCATTAGAACGCCTTTCACCACTTTGGAGGATTATTGTGAGTGAAAAACTCAAGGATAATTAAAATGCCTTGTTAGGCCAGATTAATTACTTGAGTAAAAAAAACACTCGATGAAAGGAATTCCCTAATATAAAGTCCTAGGAAACTAACCTAAAAATTAACTCATGCTGATCTATTACATTATTGTCCCAGGCAGGGGAGTGAACATTCTGATTACATAGAAAGACGTGCTGGGGCAAAAATTGGCCTTGCTGAGCCATAAGTCTTCAAATTTGTTGTACCATATGGTACATAGCTTCATGATACATGCCGTTGACCCCTAGTTGAAATAGGTGGTCAACAGGCGCACCAGTTAGCAAATGAGAGTTTGATTTGGTTTGTGGAGCTTGGTTTTGGGCTAGATCTTGATTGGAGGCTCTTTTCCATCATTAGAGCACCTCTTTTGGCATTTGTGGGGGTTTCTTATCCTCCAAATTTATCATTTCTCAGAGTTGGGCAAAATTCCTCAAGGAGGGCACATTGGTAGTTAGTGATATAGTCATCTAGTGGGTTTAATCTCTTGCTACAACAAAGGGATCTCTTCTCATGTGTTTGCCATCCCCAGATCTATAGTTGGGCATCATTTTACAGAGGGTTTGAGGCAATTTTTGAAGACACTGAATTTGCTTGGGTTTCTACAGCCAGTGGGGCGCACTTTCCAGCCAGGGTGATCATACAGTCTCAAGGAACAGAGCCATTTTGGTGATCCAGACTTAAGGAGGTGTTTGGAGAATTTTAGGAGCTGCATCTCATTGTTCTATCTTGTTTTTGGAGCTACCTACAACCATAAAACCAATCTGATATATGTATTTCCAGATCTGAATATTTCATGTATGGAGTGGCTTATTCAATAAATAAAGGTCAGATCTGATTTGTGGCTATTTTATTGTATTGTCCTCCATGAGTTTTTGTTGAAGTTTTGTTATCTTCTTATCTACTTGTTATATGCAACTATTGTTAATGTTTATGCCATTATTATAGTTCTTTGCATTTCAATAGATAAGAGCATCATAAGAACAAGATCACTGAGAAATACACATTCACAAGAGACACAACATTTATCCTGGGAAACCCTCTAGGGGAAGAAAACCCACAAGAGACACAACATTTATCCCTCGGGAAACTTAGGGAAGAAACAAAGAAAACTTCCTTTCTTTATCATAAATTGCTACTACAATGTTCAAGAGATAACTCAAACCAATATAGATAGTTCTCTCAAGAGATGCGCCACTTTTCTTCTCCTCTCCACCGATAATCACTTACTTGCCTCATAAGAGAATGAGTGGAGTTGTGTGATAAAGTGAGGCGCTTAGCCTCCTATATATACAATAATGGCACGTGTGAAGGGTCTTCACCGGTGTATCGAATTTTCACCTCGGGTGGGTAAACCCACCCTTTAATTTCCTGGTCTCACACAATCACGGGCCGACTTCTTTATTCTCGCTTCCATTATATTGGTCCCATTTAATCAATCCAAGCAAAAGGGGATTTGGTCCCAATACTGGTTTGTCGGCTGATTAATCCACAATGGGGATTAATTCAATAATAAAATAAATAATAATAAGAATACTCTTTCGAGCTACATTACATTTCAACACTCCCCATCAAGAAGGGTCTCTCAACAACATCGCGAGAGGTCTCCGTGATCATCGGTATGAGGACAATATCGCCAATATCATCTTGAAAACATTGGCTAGCATTATTACGAGTCATCGAAAGTTTTCTTCTTCATCGCTAAATATCATCATTCTCGAAAGAATGCTATCATCATCTCGTGATCAAATATGTATTAGTAAAAATGATACCTTTATCACAAAGACTAGGTCGGCAAGCATTAATCGCTCAATGTCACCGTTGTTCGGTAGCTCGCTGTCACTACATTTTGCTTTACGCCTAACAACTAGGGTTAGAAGCAAGGAATATCATCATCTCGCTTATGACCTAACAACAAGGTCGGCTTTGTGGAATCATCATCATCTCAGCTTTATCGCCTAACAACTAGGCTCTAGCTGCAAGGAATCATTTTGCTTTACGCCTAACAACTAGGTGAGAAGCAAGGAACACATCATCATCTTTTTTTTTACGTCTAACAGCGAGGTCAGGATCAATGACTCATCTTGCTTTACGCTCAACAAATGTAGGTCGGGCGCGGGAACACATACCACATGCTTTATGTCTGACAATGAGGTTAGAAGCAATGACCCATCTTGCTTCACGCCCAACAACGAGGTCGGCAAGGGAACACACAACGCCATGTTTTTACGCCTAATAGCAAGGTCAAAGCAATGACTCATCTTTGTTTACGTATAACAACGAGGTCGGGTTAAGGAACACAGCCATGCTTTTACGCCTAACAGCCGGTGTCAAGCAATGACTCATATTGCTTTACCTCTAACAACGAGGTCGTATAAGGAACACATAACGCCATGTTTTACGCTATCAACGAAATGTAGCAATGACTCATCTGTTTTACGTCTAACAAATGTAGGTCGGCAGCGGAACACACAACGCCATGCTTTTCTGGCCTAACAAGCAGGTCGGCAAGGAACCATCTTGCTTCACATCTAACATCAAGGTTGGAAGCAAGGAATAAGTATACCCCTTTAGAGGGTCCTTTCGGACTATACCAAAGCTTATCTCCAAAGCGCTCAAACTTTACACGATAGAGGTTTGGTCAACACATATCGTTAACTTTGTTCACCGCATAATGTACTAGAGCTTCAATGCTCCTCTCCTGCATTCATGGTCAGCGGGATGAAACGATAGCTGGATCTCTATGTGCTTCAATTCGCCGCGGGAATGTATATGATTCTCCGCCATCTTTATGCAACTTTGGTTGTCACATAGAATCGCCATTGCTCTCATCTCCAAGTCAAATAGGGCCCTGCCAACAACTTTGAAGCCATATATAGCTTCCAGCGTAATTACATACCGTACTCGTCTGGCCTTCGCAGGCCGAGCACACTGATTGTTTCCCATCGCTTTACCTAGATCATGGTCAATCCCAAATTGAAACAACATCCGAAAGTGCTTTTCTGTCAACAACGCATCCTGCCCAATCTGAATCAATAAAATCACCAATGTGAAGCCATTCCATCATAATAGACCATAATCCATTGTACCTTAAGGTATCTCATCACATACGTTTTGCGCCCACTAGTGAACACGCCCGTCACCGTAAACTAACCTAAGGTGTTCACCGCGAAACATGTCCTGTCCGTAGTTCGGCTGCACATTAGTTTATCCAATAATCATTCTGCATTGGTGGCATCTATCAAGTCCTGGAATTTTAAGTATCACCCAATAACTTCACCATATTTCCATGGGTGTGTATTCATGGACTTACATTCTAGCATATCAAATCTCTTTAAGATCTCGACCGTATACTTCCCTTGGTAAAGGAATATCCTCTCCTGATCTATACCCAAGACCCAATGGCAACACAAATAAGGTCTTCTTTTATTTCAAATTCAGTGGCAAGTCTCCTTTTACATTCACTGGCGATTTCTTCTTCCGCTAAGAATAAGTCACCACATATGGTATGTAAGATTACCGGGTTCATTATCCATAATTTTAAAGTAGATTTGAGTCTCACTCTTTGCAAAGCCTAATCACAAGAAACCTGCTCTATACGGGACATACCAAGCCTCGAGCTTGCTTCTAATCTCAGAGTAAGGCTTTCTTCAATTGGTATACATGAGACTTTTTGTCTTCAATCTCAAATCCTTGGGGTTTCTATATACACTTCCTCTTCGGGAAACACCATTTAGGGAAAGTCAGTTTTCATGTCCATATCTGTACCATTTCATCTTGGCGTTAGTGAGCTATAATGGTTCTCATCAAGTGTATCTCACAATGTGAGCTAATGTCTCTTCTCATAGTCAATGCCTTCCTTCCTGGAAAAGCCAATGCAGTGACAAATCTTGCTTTTATATTTCTCAATACTTCCATCGCATGTTATTTTGAAGAGCCACTTTGATGATACCACATCCTTACTTTTTGGTCCTGGGAACTATTTCCCATACATCATTCCTTATTATGGATTGGTATTCCTCTCAATATGGCATCCGCCCCATTCCTTCTTTGAATGGCCTCTTCAAAGCACAGGTTCTTCATCGGTAGATTGCACATCAAAGCCGTAGTAACTGAGAATGGCTTTGTCTTTTCAATTGCCTTGAGGTTCCTTCGAACACCTCATAATTTCTCTCCATCTTGTATAAGCCTCTTGCCCAAGGTGCTTTCTTTTATGGGAGAAGGTCATATGAGGAGGTTCTTGAACTTTTGATACATCGTGATCTTTAGGAGTCTCCTCGTCTGGGGAAGTTACGGCTTCCCTTACAGGTTCTATAGTTCTTGGAACTTCCCTCATGGATTTTGTGGTCCTGGGATTTACAGTTCCTCTTCACATTTCTTCAAGCCGGTATCTTCTTGATTTCTGGGTGTCGCCATCAAAGGTCACCCTGGCCGATCTCAATGTGGTGGTAGGACCGTATTAAATTCCAAGGTCTTCATAGTATCCAACAAATATTTCGTTCTTTCCTAAGGGTCCAACTTGTTTCTCTTTCTTTAGGTATATGAATAAGCAATTGATAGCCAAATATTTTTGAGATGGCTTACCTCCTGCTTCTTTCTAAGGAACATCTCTTCGTGCCTTTGAGCCCAAGTACCATGGGGCACCTGCCTCTCTGATACATAAACAACTGGTTATTGTCGTCACTTCATAAGCACATAGAAGATCTTGATCTTCACGCTTCCATCATGGTTCTCGCTTCTTCCGCTCAGCTACACTGTTTTTGTTGGGGATCTTGATCCCAACATCTTTGCATAAGTTCATGAACTCTTTGAGGTATATTCTCCTTCACATTCCGGGACCGAAAGTATCTTAATATTCTGCTACGTAGGCCCCTTATCAAGGCTTTGAATTCCCTTTGATCTTGGCTTAACACTTCAAATTTATCTAGGTCTTTTATGAGAATGATCATTAATGAACGATACATATATACATACCCATTAATGGAGGATGATGGTATTGGCCACACACATCCGAATGGATGAGTTCTGGGACCCTTCTGTCTTGCTGTCCTCTTTGGAAAATGTTTCTTGATGTTCTTCCCTTTGTGCACATCCATTGCATATGCCTTCTTGATCAACCATGAGTTCTCGTAAACTTGTGACAACTTTGTATATGTATGGTAGCTCCTTGTAATTGATGTGAGCTTTCACCCTTTGATGCCAAGATTCTTCAATGACATGTGTCATGGCTGCTTCTGAGTGACCCTATAGCTATGCAAGTCACCTTCTTCTCTACCAAACACTTTCATTTACTTGCCTTCCTTTAGCATCGCTATTCTCAACCTTCAATTAAGGTTATCACCTGTGAACTGAACAAGGTCAACAAAACAAGTGCTAGAGAATAATATCCTTCTTGATAATATATAAAGCAATAGCACAAACAAACATCACAGTAGCTCCTTTAGAGCTACTTCATTGGTACCTCTATCTCAAGCAAAGACAGTAAGGAATAATACGAAATGAGGTCAACACCTAAGTGTTGTGATTCAAGCATTCTTCCATGGTAACTTCAAAACTAACACACAAGGTTTCTCCTAGAGGAGGTGCCAGCTCATCGTGCAGTATTTACATCTATATTCTCACATATCATACTATTTACTGGCTTGCTATCTCAACCAAAGCTATCGGCTTGTCATGTAAAATTCTTAATCTTGATTAATCAAACCCCGAGCCTTGTCCTCAAGAGTGAGTGCTTGTTTTTCCGTGTCTCCTTCACTCAAGTGACGAGTGCTTCTTCAACCCTGCCTCACAGGGCTAAGACACACGCCATTCGACGTAAGGTTAGGTTAGAAATGTTCTATGGATCAACTTTTAATTCTTCACACTTGATTCATAGCTTCAACATGCAACACCCATCAAGATAATTTCATAACAAATAGATGCATATTAGAATAATCACACTTGGGTTGCATCATTCCTTTGAATGTGTTGTATCTTGAGATCCCTCTGGATTCATGGCAAGTTTCTCCTGCAAATACTCTTTAGGGTTTAAATATTAAACATATGTAAGTACATACCATAGCATTTGCGTAGTGGCTCCATTTAGTAGTAGCGGTAATCATTGCCAACCTTGAGAAAATTCTCAAGGGTGATTGCAGTAACTGGTTCTACTACCGCAACTCCCAACCTGTTCTCGAGGATCTAACTTAGGGTTTTATGAGGAAACCCTAATTCTTTCAAACTCGAATTTTGAAATTTTGATCCAGGGATAGACAAGTACAATATACAGTTAGTTTGGTGCAAATGAATTTCTCAAAATCCAACTTTACCCCCCAAACTTCTTGATCCTCGCTGGATTTCGACCGGTGTGTTTGGCACTGGGTACTCGGGTACTGTTTTCTGGTACTTTGTGAAACTAGGGTTTCAATTGTGGAAGATCTAGCCACTAAAAAAGGTGCTCTCTATGCCAAAGTGATCCTTGGGGAGGGCTTAACTTTCTAGGGTGGTGGTTTTAGGGTCAAAAGATCACTTTGCAAAACCTCCCACTTTTGGTACCCAGAATGTTGACGTTTTTCCTCTTATAAATATGCTTCCTTCAAGCTATTCGATACCATGTTAATGTTTATGCCATTGGCTATAGTTCTTTTTGCATTTCAATAGATAAGAGTATCATAAGAACAAGATCAATGAAATACACATTCACAAGAGACACAACATTTATCCTGGAAACCCTCTAGGGAAGAAAACCTACCAAAACTTCCTATCATAAATTGCTAATACAATGTTCAAGAGATAATTCAAACCAATACAGATAGTCCCTCCAAGAGATGCCACTCTTCTCCTCTCCAACCTGATAATTGCAATTGCCTCATAAGAGAATGAGTAAGTGAGTTGTGGATAAAGTGAGGCGCTAGCCTCCTATATATACAAGATTGTATAATGGGAGAGGCTCACCGGGTGGACCTTCACTTTGGGTGGTAAACCCAATCTTTAAATTACCTCGGTCTCATTGACAATCATTGGGCCGGACTTTTATTCTCATTTCCATTATAATTGGCCCTGATGACCAATCCAAGTAAAAGGATTTCCATCCCATTAATTACCGACATGATTAATCCACAAATGGGATTAATATTAATAATAAAATAATAATACACAAGAATACTCTTTGCGCTACATTATTTCAACAACTATTAATATCGTTATCAAGACAATTTGTAATTCTGCCCAAAAGCGTGGTTGGCAAGTGGAACAATAATTGGTATATCAGAGGGTTGTCCCATTACAGTCCTCCCACTTTGGGACATCATCACGGTGCAGAGGTTTATGATGATCATAGTAGCCAGATGGGTGTTAGAGAGAGTATAGGGGTATTTTGAGAGGCATTGTGGGTCCATCTTGTATCGATGATCATATTCCATCATTAAGGTCCATTCCATTGTGTTGGAGCTTTGGTTTCATATCTCGGGACGATTTCCATGATTTTGACTATTTTGAGCTATAAGTCAATGGAATTCACTAAAGAGGTCATTTTAAGCATTACTTGGAGGAACCTCTTTGTATAATAGTTCATTGGAATCGGGAGGAGCAACTCTACATGATGGGATGGCTAGAATTTACTTTCAGTGGCTAGGGAAGCTATAAGGAGAGATAAGGAGCTTTCAAAGGTAAAAAGGTTAATTAATTAATTAAAGTGATTTAATTAATTAATAAATATTAATAAAATGAAAGTCACTTGGAGGGACAAGCAAGGAGCCAAAAGTATAAAGGAAAGGCAAGGCCCTTCTCATTCATGCATGTTTATCTTTGATATCTCCTATTTCTAGCTAGTGAGTCCAACATTGGGGGTTTGAGGGTTTTGACCTAACAAACCCTAGAGGACGATTCTATGGGTGAAAGATTCCACCTAGCTTGTCCCAAGTTTGATTGAGCTGCAATACACTCCCACACCATTCTAGTTCCGCATTTACTCAATTGCAGGAGGATTCCACACGCTTGTTTCAGTGGTATAGAGAGGCTAATCTCAGTTTGGGGTTTCCCCTGGAGGGGGCCACCCATTCAATAGAGGGATTCGGCCCCAGCTTCCAGGGAGAAGGGATTCTTGGGAATTCCTGTATTGGGTTTCCCTTGTGTGTATCTGACACCATTCTTGGTGGTTGTCCCATTCTTCTGGAGGATCAGATTTGTATTGAGAGTGGGACTTTTTCCAAAGAGGAGGGCGCACCCACTATTTGGAGGGTAGCTATATCTAAGGATCTAGATGGTATTCTGAGGATTTGAGCACTTGGGTTCCTCATTGCGCTGGTTCCGACCTATTATTGTGGAGAGTTTCTCAGAGCATTTTGGAGGCCTCCCTTCATCACCGGGATGAACCATAGGGCTTCCAATCATCCGCTGGGCTTACCCCATTCAAAGGGAGGAGGAGTTCAGATCCACAGAGGTTGAGAGAGGGATCTTGGTGATTCGGGCACTGGTTGTTTTTACCATCACCCCATCTATCAGTTGGCATCTTTCTCCTGGAGGTGATTGGACATTTTTTGGCACCAGGGCTTCCATCTGTTGAGGGAGCTTCTGCCATCCAAACAGAGTGTGGCATCTCCAAAGAAGTGGGAGGGGTCTCGCACTTTGGTACTGCCCTCATCTCTTATCCAAATTGGAGGTTTATTTTGTACTGTCGAGAGCATTTTGTAGCAGCTCATACTTGTTGCATCTATATTATCTATCATCTTGACCATCCGGTTGAGCATTCCATCAACATTCCATTGTAGTAGGTTCTTCTATTTTTATGAATAAAGAAGATTTGATATGTTTTGGCTTGTCTATCTTATTGCATATGGTTGAGGTATGTTCCATGGTTATCTCTTTCTATTATTCGGTCAGACATACACACATACAAACACATCTAAACAAGTAGATCACAGCAGTTTGACCTAAATACTCAGAAAGTTTTAAAAAGACACTGAAAACCGCGTGATGATCCTGTGATAATGGCTTGGGATCATTACATCCTATCACTGTTTCCTAAACAAGACACCTCTTTCTAATTAGGAGTAGTAGTACCCTGTGGGAGACGGCCCCAAAGGACTTGTGGGTTTGAGAAGGCTAAGGTAGAGTATCAAGAAAGTCCCACTCTTCTCACAGGTCAGTTTGATCATAAATTCCCAAGGGTTTAACAATATGAAGAAATTATATGCTTAAGTGTACCTGCCAATAACAAGACAACAAGAAAAACATTCATTTGCAAGTACCATATGATGTTAGTGCTCATAAAACCATAGACTTTGAATAAAAGCAATAAGTTCATATAAAAGATGAAGCAACAAAAGTATTTATAACAACAATGTATATAGTAAATCACAATTATGCCCCCAATTAGAGCTTCAAAAATGACCAGAAATAATAACATTAACTTGACAAAATGCTAGTAGTTGCCAGAAGCAATGATTATAAATGTATAATCAGCTTTAAAACTTGTTTTTATGATGAATTTGTTGCTGTTATAGATGATTGTAGCAACTTTGCAACAACAACAAAGTAGTTAGTAGGTTAAATTAATCTAGAGTTAGAAATAGTTAGTATAGGTCTTAAAGTAGATGGTTTAAAAGTTGTTTTAGTCAATCAATCACTTGCAAGGCATGAACTAGTGTCTTTTAGGGTAAATGAAGTCAAATTGGTACGGGACAAATTTAGAGAGGGAAAAACACAAATGATAATAGGTAAGCTAAAGGAAGAGGGAGGATGGTTGAGGTGTTAGTAATCTAAGGCCTCAATATCCAAAACCCTTAGAAGGAAAAGATGATAGTAAGGCAACCCTAGGCCCTAGCTGATTCTTGTTTAGGTCAAGTTTGAAATAAAATATGAAAGCTTAATGAAGCAATAATACCTTAGAGTGCTACTAAGATAGGGGCCCTAGTATATCCTTCAAGGGAGGTGTCTCTAGCAAAATCAAGTAGGTGAGAGTTATACAATAAGAAAAAAGACAATAACATGTGCTTTTCTCCTGTAGGGTTTCACACTAGCAATTTCATAATCTTTAAAATGAACCAAGTAACATGAACATAAATTTATTCAAAATAAAGAAGGATTGCAGATTTCTACTCTCTTACTTCATCAAGAATATCTAGCCACAAACCTAGTTGAAGACTTTCCACTGATGAAAATGGGAAATACACCAAGATAAGCTTTCTCCAAGAGTTGCGCACCACTTTATTTCAGCCAAAAAGCCTTAAAAGAGGCCGAATTCAATTCACACTTGTGTTGAGGAAAGATGATGAAAAATATAAGATTTTCCCTTTATTTATACAATCATGACCTTTAATTACAATTCAAGTCAAAAAATGTCGAAGATGACTAGTTTAAACTCAAAAACTGGGCTTTTACATAAAATTAACAAATAAAACCCTACTTTTGTCTTTTAGGGATGACAAAATTCCCCTCCTAGGGTGACGTTAAGCCCCATCATGGAACGCTAGGCCACCAAAGTGAAACGTTAGGCCCTCAGCAGCTCCTCGAGTTGCCACACGTACAACCAAGCCGCCCCCATGCCAAAAATCTAACCGGATGAGGATAACACACCCATATGATGACGCCGTAATTTCCTGTAATGTCATGGTGGGAGAGTGGGCAAGACCCCTAGGTCCGGTAGCCCCGCCAAAGTGTCTCCTAGTGGAACGCCCTCCCTTTCCAAAGGTAAGTCTCCCTAGTATCCCCACCTCTCGGATGGGTCTGCTACAACATCCGAACTGGGTGGTCTTTTAGCCCCATGGAGTCCTGAACTAATCATCTCCCCATAAAGTACCGGTCCAACTGGTACCTGACCGTCGGGCATGATCCTGCACAACGCCCTCCATGGGCTCATAAGTCACTGTGATCATAACAATGTCAATCACATCTAATAACTGCTACCCAAAATAATATGTGCATCAAAACCCCTTTACCCAGACAAAATGCTCAAAGACGCTATGCCATTTAACAAGCCAGTTTAAAGAGGGTCTTAGACGTCCTACACATCCTCCTCAGTAGTGGGTGTTCCTGTGTGAAGACCAATCTAGGTCATGTAAATGTAAGAGATGGTGTAGGAATGTTTGGGAAAGGGGTGCAATAATGACAGGGAAATGTAGGTTCATATGTGGGTGCCTCTCAGAGGGTGAGCTGCACTTGTCATGGATGCAATTGTTTCCTAGCCCATTCAATGCCTTTTACCTTTGTCTTATTGTTTTTCTTTCAAGAGAATAGCTGAGGGACATTGTCCTGGCTTGTTGACTAGAGGTGACAGTGTCATCCAAAAGAAAATTCACGGAAATGAGAAGTTCAAATTGTGATGAGTTCCCCTTTCTCTTGGCTATGCAATCAAGAGCCACCACCTTGGCTTGGTGACCGGGATGAATAGGTAGTGTCATACCACATGCTCCATGGACCTTGTTATCCCCACTTTTTATGGATAACTAGGAGATCATGTCTCTATGCCCACATGTCCTAGACATGGAGTGCAGAGAGCCGGAGCAGTTCCACCAAGAGCTACCACCTTGGCTTGGTGACCGATGAATAGTAGTGTCATACCGCTACATGCCTGTCCGGACCTGTTATCCCCCACTTTTACCGGATAACTAGGGAGATCATGTCTCGACGCCCCATGTCCCAGACATGAGTACCGAGTTTGGATCGGGACTTTTTAGCATGGCCTTGAGGGGCTCCATCTTTCTCCCTCACGCTTCTACCCTTGCCGTACAACATCCATCACCATCGCTTGGTCTTGTGCCCAGATGGTTCTTGCTCCATGAGGTATCGAGTCCCGGGTATCATGGTATGTGGCCACCATCATCAAACCTTTGAATATGTGCATTTAATTCCTTTGTTTCTAACAAAATGCTTGGATCTTATACTTGCTCACTTGACCATGTTTGGGGAATGACAGGATGCCCAGTAAGGTCGCTCAGAGGGTTTTGGTTTACACCGGGGATTGAAAATCCATTATTCGTTCCCTTCATAGCACCACTTTTCATCTTGTTTCCCGCTACCATCTATCCCATTACACTTGTCTAAGCACTGGGTTGACCTATCATTGAGGATTGGACTTCACCTGTGGGAAGAAGGGCTAAAGGTCTTAAGGTAAAAGCTGGACAAAGATAAAAGCCTAAAAATAGAACCTGGAGATGCTTCCTCACCAGGTGGATCCCCCTAGAGAAAGCAAAGAAAAGGTTTCCTCAAGAAGAAACAAGAGGGACCCATAAAAAAATAATAATAAAAACAAGATCTAATCAGAGGACAAGGGGTCTCATCAATGAAATGCCCATTAGGGTCCATGGCACTAGCAATATGACACTACTAGCAACCGGTTACCATGTTAGGGTAGTGGCTCTTTATTGCATGGCCAAGAGAAAGGGGGGTCCTTACTCACAGAGCCACCCTTTCATTTTTGTGAAAGTACTTGTGGGTAACTTGCCACAACTAGTCACCATGGTAGGGCAAAGGTTCCCTTGATTAGCTTCAAAGAAAACACAAGAATAAAGAATAAAAGACATGAATTGGGTTTGGAAAAAATTGCATCCAAAGATAAAAAGTAACTCATTTCTTACAAAGGCACCCAATGTAAAACTTTTTGTAACTCCCTTGTCTCCCTCACTCACAACCACTTGTCTCGACATCCCTTATCCACATCACTCCACTTACATGGCTCGATGGTGTCTCTTCCCAAACTTTCCTTCCAAGGGACACTAGTTCAATAGGACGCCTTGTCATTCTCCCCAAACTTGTATTGCAAGCTTGTATAATGCCTTTGAGCTTTCAGAATCAGGGGTGGGTTAGGGTTTTATGCACATGTTTAATAATATTGATGATGAGATGTGATTGACATTGCTATGATCCCGTGGACTAATGGTTTCCAAGGAAGTTGCTGAGTCGTTGATGTGCCCGACGGACAGTACCATTGTGGACACAAAGTACACACATGGGAGGATGATCGGCCTACTCCATGGGGTTGAAAAGCCCACCAAATGGATGCTAAGAACCCCCGAAGGGGGCGTAGACAGACAAAGGGGCTTGCACTGTGAGAGAAGGGAGGACGCCCTAAGTGAGGGGGGGATTGTGCCCTTTCTGCTGGAGCTGGTCTCTAGTTGCCTAGGATCACCCTCTCATGACCATGACATCACCCAAGATGGATGTTTAGCATGTACCAAGCAGCTTTGTACAAAGAGTTTGGAGAAGCCCAAGGAGGGCTAACTTGAGTCCAGTAGGATGCCCGCATTCTCCTAGAAGGCTAACATCACCCTAAAAGGGCATGATGTCTCTTTAGCTTGGTTAGGGTTTCCATTTTGACATTTTAATGTAAAACAAGATGATTTTTAGTATTTCTAATTCTTATGGGTCTTTTGTATGACCTAAAACAAAAATTGTAATGTTTGCATGGTATAAATTGAGTGGTTTTACCTTCATTTTAGATCATCTTCACTCACCACTTGGTGAGTCTGAAATTTGCACCCTCTTCTAGGGTTTTAATAAATAGAGGGCACACTTGTTGAAGGAAGATTTTTTTTTTTTTTTTTGGCATATTTTGGCATTTTGGTGGAAGGTATTACAACTAGGGTTTGCTACTTGATTTCATGGTTAAATGTAAAAATTTCTGCAAAACTCTTAATTGAATGGTTGTAGTGTTGTTTCTCTTTGCATTTATGGTTATAATTTGTCGATGAACCCTAGGGGACAACCACACATTGAAGGTCGTTGTCTCATGTCCCTATCAAGATATTTTTTGCCATTTTATTTGTCAAATGAGATAGAGCCTTGCCTTAGCAACACTTAATTTTCTAGCCTTTGTAGAAGAAGATTGAGCCTTGCCATAACAACACTCAAATCTATCTTCTCCCATGCTAGCTGTTTTTCTCATTTAACGTTGAGAAGGAGAAAACGCATCAAGGCCTAGTTCCCCACACCTTGGTGAGCCAAGCTGCCTCCCTAGGGTTTGCCCAGAAAGTTCCTTGCCATAGCAACACGCTACCTTACAAAACCTCTTGTCTTAGTTTTATGCAATCTTGTGAGCTAGTCAGCCGCTTGCCATTGAGCTAAGGGAAGGAGGAGAGATCACTGAGGCCTAGTTCTTCTACACCAAAGTGAGCCTCTCTCCCCTAGAGCCTATCCTTGAGGCCTTGCCATAGCAACACCCTCAAGGTGTAACCTTCTTGTCCTTAGTCATATTATTATTATTTGATCCTTCATCTTAAGGTCTCCCTGCTGGACTCCATATGCCTTAGGAATGCATTGATCTAAGCCTTAGTGTAATCTCAAAACAACTTCAAATAATTCCTTTGATCAAACCCTAACCTTCTAACCCTCTAAATTAAGACTAACCTTACTAACTTATTGTTGTCGACATCTTTTGCTATAAACATCAATGTGCAGCTAACGTTTTACTTTTAAGAAATTGAATGGTTATTTAAGGCATTACCCAATGAAGTGTTACACTTGTTACATTGAATGCCAAGTTTCTTTAGCATTTATTGAAGAAGGGATCTTATAAATAGTTATATTAGGCCAAACATTTCGACTTCGGCTAATATTTTATTGCTCCAATTGCTTATATATCGGGATAGTCATTAAAATATATGAGGTACTAAACCAAGTTGTAGTAAGCTTGCATATATATCTCTGGTTGTTTGTCTCTCATGTGTACATCTCATTTTGGTTATACCTCTCTATTGATTGGTTAGCCGGACTATCTGCTCAATGGTGACTTGGGAGTGGGGGGAATTTACCTTTTGTCCTACAATCCTTTGCCTTCTCAAAACCTCTGGTCACCGGGACGTCTCTCCTGGGCCCTACCTCCCTAAACAAAAAGAACCTTCCTATCGAGGGGACATTGGGGTGGGATCGGTTTAGTTAGCCTTGTCTCTTTACATCCATCTATTATCCTAACTACAAACCGTGCAATAACAAACATAATAGGCTTCCACTCTTTGATGAGACCTCCCATCCACCTCAGCCTGGGTCTTGAGTTTTATTTTATTTCCACGGTCCCCCTTTCTGTTGAGAAGCTTCCTTTATTGTTTCTCTCTCAGATCCCCGAGCGAAGCATCTCAAGGTTTGATCTTTGGATTTTAACTTTGCTACTACTTTTACCTCCTGGCCTTTAGCCCCTTCTTCCCACAAGGCAAGGTACAACTCTTACTAGCTTGGTAAACCCAATGCCCAAACCAATGTAGGGGATAAATGAGAGGGAAATGATGAAAAGTGATAAGTATGAAGGATTGACGATGACCTTTCATTGACCCACCTAGTGGAAACTCATCCCTATGGGAATCATATCCCCATATCTTGGATAATTAGAGATCATAAGGCCCGAGGCCCACAGTCCTAGACATGGAGTACCCCTGAGTAGCAGGATTGATCTGAGTAATTTTCTAGTCTCCTGAGGGCCCATCCTTCCTTTTCACATCATTCCTCCGTCAAGAAGAAGCAGAAGATCCATCACCATCGGTTTGGACTTGTATCGAAGACTCTTTGCTCCATGAGGTAATTGGGTCCAAGGTATCATGGTATGTGGCCAGTGTTTTGATCATTATAACCTTCTTTGGCATGCATTAGGTTCCTTTCATTTCTCATAACTGCTGATCTTACACTAATCCATTTGACCATTGTTGGGGTGGGGATTAATCCAAGTGACTTAGCAAGCTTGTATTCATGGGTTTGCTAGCCACCGGGGATTTGCAGAGCCATTGTCCGGTCCCACCACCATATTACCATTTTTACATCTTATCTCCCATTCATCCATCCCATTCCCTAGTCCCACCATAGGGATGACCTTTGAGGGTTACACTTTGGTTCTGTGGGAAGAAGGGATAAAGGCCCGTGGGGTGTTAGTTGGTAAAAGATAAAGCCATAGGAAATGAAACCTTAGAGATGTTACCAGGGATCCCTAGAAGGCAATAAAAGGCCTCTCGGAGCTAAGAAACAAAAGGGACCCTAAGAAAAATAATAAAACAGACCTAACCAAGAGGATAGGAAGTCTCATAACGAAATGGCCTTTATCATTTTCACAAAAATACTAGTGGGTAACATCATACCGGGTCACCACGCCAAGGTAGTTTCCTCCTCGTTAGTCTTTGAAGTAAAAAGAAAGAAAAGCAATAAATGAAAATAAAGGTAATAAAGGGGCTTGGAAAAATGTATCCATGACGGGTACAACTCTCGGGCCCCACAAAGGCAGGCACCTACAGACACAACACCTACCCCTAGTCTTACCATGATTGGACATCCCTAGACCATATCAATTTCATAAACATGGTTTGAATGATCCTCCGAGGAAACTCTTCCTTCCTTGTGGGTATTAGCCCAATAGGTTATTCCATGGTTTCTTCAACTTTGTATAGTAGATATGTGTAATGTCTTTGAGCTCTTAGATGATATGCTAGGGATTTTCATGCATGTATTTGATAAATTTAATGATGAAATATGATTGACATTGCTAAGATCCCGAGGATTGATGAGCCCATGGAGGGCTTAGTATTTGATGCGGGCAGACCATACCCAAATCTGACAAAAAGCCAGAGGACCGGTGCACATTGGGATATGATTAGCTCAGACCTACATGAGGCTAATTGACCTCCATAAATGTGGCTATTCATCGATGGTTGTTGGGACTCAGTGGACAGACAACGCTAGATGAGCCAATGAAGGAAGAAGGACATCCTACCTGTGACATTTTGGCAAAGCCCGACCTAGGGGGATCATCCACCATGATGGGACGCATTGCTTGATGGATAGGACACCGGTGGGCGTACTGGACGCTTTTCTGGAGCATGTGGCAAGGTGCCGAGGTCATTTGGCACGTGTGGCAAATTGCAGGAGCCCCAGAGGGGCCAATGTTCTGCTTTCTGTATGTTGAGCTTGCCCAAAAGGGGCCACAACGCCTCCCTCAGAGGGGCTTGATGTCTCCTTTTAGCTCATATTAAGACATTTTCTAGCATTTAATGTAAAAAATACAGTAAATCTTAAAGGTCAGCCTTGTCGGTCGTTTTAATGACCTAATTCTTTTAAAATTAAAGGTCATTTGATGATATAAATAGAGGACGTTGCCTCTCATTTTCACTGTGAACATAACTCACTCTGTGAGAGATACATTTTTGTCTTTTGTCCTGGTATTATTGCTCTTGGAAGTGAGGCTCAACTCTCATTGGAGGATTTCTATTGGCATATATGGTGTTTTCTCCTCATTTGAAGGTTGCTTTACAACTAGGGTTTGATAAGCTCTCTCATGATTTGTAAGTGTATTCTCATGCAAAACTTCTTAAATGAATGTATTGTGGTTAAATCTCTGCATTTATTAATACATTGCTATTATATTGCTTAATCTTGAACCCCCAGGTAGCAAGCACACAAGTAGGTCCTTGCTATATGTCCCCATGATTGAGAAACTTTGTTTTAGCCATTGATTAAGGGAGGTTTAGCCTAGCTTACTGCTACACTAGTCATCATTTTTCTGGAAGTTAGCTTTTTAACATAAGTTGAAGAAAGAAGACGCCCCAGGGCCTAGTTGACTCTACACCTAGGTTTTGACTTTTAGGTTTGAAGGGCCTTGCCTTGCAACACTCTTTCACCTTTAGATTTGTGTTTTTAAAGCTAGCCGCTTTGCCAAGGATATTATTTGAGGGAAAGAGGGAGGAGTATGGAGGCCTTGCTTAAGCAACACCTAATTGAGCCTCCTTCTCCCCTTAGGGGTTTGATTCTATGGCCCTGCCATCGCATCACCTTAGAACCCAATCCCAAATCTTAGATTTTGATCCTCCCAGATTCTACCCCTTGTTTCTCGACTCATACAATTTGGCACTAGTCTATCTCTCCAACTTGAGCTTGTGGTGCCAAACAACTCTTTTCAAAAATCCTTTAAATTTGAAACCCTAACTAAACCCTAACGCTACTAACCCTAGATTAATGATGACGCCATGCCTTATTTGAGCCTTTGATTGATAGAAAACAATGTGGCTTAGTCATCTCAATATTTATTATAGACATTGATGTGTTGATAAGTTTCATTGGCCTATTCACAACACGCTGATCTCTTGTCTATAATATTAACCCTAGAACAAGGATGAAGCCACTGTGCATAGTTATGCAACAACCTTTGTATATGATCAATTGATGATATTTAATGCTTTAAATTAATTCAAGGATTGATTATCTAAATTGAATGTTATATCATTTCCAAGTTTATTGAAGTATTATTATAAGCTATAGAATAGTTATATTGTAACTATTGACTTCACAATAGTCATCACAGATGTGCTCATATATACATGAGAATATTGACTGCATTATGAAGTATTAACCATCACTGCATGTACTAGTTTCGCTGTCTTGTTTCTAAACAAGCCTCCTCGGTGGTGTATCTTCATTTTGACTATCTTCTTGGGGTTTTGAAAGGGAAAACTTGCCTTGATCCTTTAAACCTTTGCCTTTCAAAACCTCAGATTGCCAGGGACGTCTCCCTTGGGTTTAGCCACCCTAAATAGAAAGAGCTCCCCATCGAGGTGACAGTGGGTGGGGAAGCTCCTGTTACGCTAGTTTGACCTTTACCCTTCAGCTACTTGACCTAAACTACAAACTGAGCGATAACAGGAACCAACTTACTAGGGCACTCTGTCATCCCCCCAAGGTATGGACAAGTTAAAGGGCATAATTTCCAAGTAAACGTCATGAAACAAAAGAGAATTCAATGCACATATTCAAATGTTTTGAGAATCAGAGTGACACATACCATGATACCCGAACTCATTACCTCATTGAGCAAGACCCACTTCTACCTCAGAACCGGGCCGATGGGATGGATGTTGCTGCTGCTGATAGAGAGGAGGCGCTGAAGAAAAGGTGGGCCCTCCAGGGCCAAGCTCAAGTCAATATGGCTCTCGGTACATGTCTAGGACCCGTGGGCCTCAAGACATAATCTCCTTAGTTATCCCTAGGATAGAGGATAACATGCTGCATAAACACATAAATATCAAACCATAAAGAACCCAGAAATACTCTGCAAACAAAGTGTTTGACGAAATACGACAACCAGAAAACCCATAAAACTTAACATGTTCCAAGCAAATCTGTTTGGGAACATTACATGGAACACTAGCTATCAAGTGAAAAGAGTTGTTGTAATGAAATTTGCAGCAAAAGACAATGTTATATCAGCAAAATATGTTTTGGAACAGCAGCAAGAAATCAGCTCGTAAAATTCTGAAATAAATTCCCAAAATATAGCTCTTAATGAGTAGAGCAAGATCCAAGTGTCAAACAATGATTTCAGCCTTCTTAAACCATGACATTAAGTAAGTTATCAGCAATATGGCTAAGCCTTAATGGCTATAAACAAACTTTTTATGACAGCAGCAAGAAAACTTGCTTTAATCTAGCAATATAACCATGAAGATCATGCCCAATATCAAGTAAGATGTTGTCAAGATGTTAGACGATGATTATATGGGTGAGTTGTTAAAATTAGTCAATTAGATGCAATTTTCTCAAGCCCTAATGGTTGTAGCAAACATTTACAACAACAACAAATTAATGACTTATTATCATTGTTCCACGGGGACGCGTCCCCCAAGGTGGGGGTTGCATCCCCCACGTTTCCCATGTCCTGGGATGGGGGGACTTCCGGGGGATGTTTCCCCACGTCCCTTTTTGGGGGGACGCAACTCCCCAAGGTGGGGGGCGAGTCTCCCCGAAAGGGGGACTCCTGGGCATCCCTCCATTTTTTTTTTGCCTAATAAGGCTTTAAAAACAATTAAATATATTAAATTTTAAAAGCTAAATAATAAAAATACAATTAAATTTTAAAAATTAAAACTTAAAACACAGTTAAATTTTAAAAATTAAAACTTAAAACACAGTTAAAATTTAAAACGCATTAATAATTTATAAGTTATCATATGCCATCTTATACCTTATATGAGAGTGACTCCAACCCAAAGACAAATAATGACATTCCCTTTGATGGTCTTGATGGCTTCATGTAGGAGGTAGATGTAGAGGATTGGTCAACTAGATTGACTCCATGATGGTCATTTTAAAATTTATTTTCAATGTTCATTGCTTTTTCAGTTTTAACTTTTGAGTCTTGACTCTAGATACTGATGACCTCAGGCCTTGACTCGTCAGTCTTTACTATTTTAAATTTTTGAGTTTGAGTAATTCCAATTTACTATTTCAGACATTAGTATCTACTATTTAGTATTTTGCTTAGTATTGATTAATTAGATTCTAGAACGATGAATGATGAATTTAATTTTTAAATCAATGTATCAATATTTATTATTTTACTATTTTTGTTTCAACTTTCATTTATGATTATGAATCAATGTATTTCATTATTGAATTTGAATTTTGAATTTTGAATCATGTTTAATAGTTTATATCATTTACAAATTTGAATTTTCAATTTACAAATTTGAATTTTCAATTTACTAATTTAGTAGTATTTAGTATTTTAGTATTTACTGATGAATTTGCATGGTATGAATATTGAATTGTTATTGTTGAGATTTTATTATTATTATTTTTATTTTTAAAATTTATATCTTTTATTTTTTATATTATAAATGTGACGTCCCCCGGTCCCCCATTTCCCTAAAATCCCTAAAATTTGGGGGTACTTCCACTCGTCCCCCTTGTGCGTCTCCCTGCACCCGCGTCTCCCCGTCCCGGAGACTTGGTGGGACATTGCTTATTATGCCAAGCATCGAGTTAGAAAGAGCATGAGAATGAGGTTATAGACCTAAATTATTAAGTTACTTCGAGAGAAAGAGAGTTTTAGCTAAGCTAGGGTTTTAATCATCACTTGCAAACATAGAGACTAGTGTCGTTTTCTTCTTCTTTGGGAAAATGAAGTCAATGCAACACCTATCAAGGAGGCTAAATGCAAGAGAAGATTGAAGGTTCGAAGGCCTAGGGTTATCCCCTCATAAACCTATGTTCAAAACTTCTAGGGAAGAAATCCTAGGGTCAATGTGGTCTTAAGTGAATTAGAAGACGATGAGTGGTATTCTGATATTGTATATTACTTGAAGAATCTCTCATCCCCTGGTCAGTTAGTAGACCATAAGAGAAGAGCCTTGATCTGGATTGAATCATCATATTATTTGTCATCTATCTTGATGCTTTCACAGTCAAAAAAATTGAAGGAATCAACTTGCGGAGTCATTTTAATGGTAGGTCCCAGTTTGGAAAATTGGGGTTTGAAGCCTTTTGGAGCCACTTTGAGGAATGAAACGACATTTTCTGAGTTCAAAACTTTCTCTACTCTAGCCCAGATCCCTTAGCACTATTCTACACATCGAGACCTTTCCAATGGTGCAAAAATCGTGTCAATTGGAGCTCGTATGCAAAAGTTATGTTTTCTGCAAATTGACCTACCGTGTTGACCAACTTTCTAAGAGTGAATGCAACGTCATCCCCCATTACTAACGCATATGGGGCAAGCCACGCAAGGACTTGCAAGAAGATTATAGAATGTCCAAAACCTTATCACAATTGAGGGTTGAGGAAGTCAAAACCCTAATCCTAGATGGCTATTGGGCGATGTTAAAGACTGGGTCGCTAGGAGAAGAAGGGGTTCCGTTCTTTAGCATTGTATTTGTTCCATAGTTGAGCAAAGCACCTAGGAGTGGTATTTCGAGATTATCACAGAGGAGGAGAGATTTTGTAGCAACCATACAAGCCACATTGTCGAAGCCAACTCCACAAAGAGTGTGTCTTTCTTTGTACTTGCATTTGAAGAAAAGAGAGCAAAGCGACATCACCTTTTCGCTGGGTTTTTTCCTGTATTGGGTTTCCCAGTTTATAGCTTGTGTTTATTTGTGGATGGTGTGTGAATATTCATTTCTGTTCTCTAGTTTTTACATCTAAGCTATTTCATACATTTTAGGCAGAAAACCGATAATTAAAGGATCTGAGATCTAAAAGAAATTAACCTTCACAGTAAAGATTTCAATATTTTATTAGATCTTTTGAGACAAACTATCCAGTGGAATATCCACGTCAGTTTACAGATCATATTGGTATCAGAGCAGGTTTTCTTGGGGTATTTGTGGATCCAAGAATTGGTTTAAGAAGAAAGTCGCAGAACCCTAGCCATGGCTGACAAGTTTGTTCATAACAACCGCCAAGATTCAACAGAGGAGAGATTTGTGAGGCTGGATGAGCAAGTCGCTGACATATCTCAGAATATGTCCCTCCTCATGGTGGCTCTAGAAAACAAGCTCAGACCGTTCAAAGAATTTGGAGCTCGAACTCAGAGATCAGGTGAAACGGGAAACCGGGTGATAACGAAGACCCAGAAAAGGATTTGCGGAAAGAACCCGAGAAAGAGCAGTTGAGTTCTAAATCATCTCCGAAGTATCAAATGTGACATGCATCCAACTGAATGATAGTAAACTGAACAAAATCATCCATGCAAGTACATTGAATCTCAAGTGGCATCGCTAAATGAATCGATGAATCCTCCATAGAACTATGAATTCTACCAACTGATGGATGTAAAAGTGAATCTCCAAGTTGATATTACAGAGGTTGTATGTGATGTCCCGTTCCCAAGAGTAGGTCAACAGGGAGTAACTTAGTAGTTTATTTGTTCCCATAGACTATATAGTCAGGCACAAACAGGGAACAAGAGGAAATAAGGGGTGAATTAGTTGCTACATGATGAATTAAGCCAAAAAGCATAAGAAAAGTCACTTAAGTTAAAGTCAACGGAGAAATAGATGAAAAAGGTGTTGAGGGGGAGACTTAATTAATTAATCACTCACCTTAGGAGGAAAACCACCTAGCTTAAGTGATGTCAACGGAGAATTAGATCAGGAAGAGTGTAAAGGGAGGAATTCGATCTAATTCTTCATTATGTTATGATTTGACGTTGAGAGAGTTTCCAGAGGAGGAGAATCGACCTTCTATTGTTTTGTGGATTTCTGGAGGAAACTACCACCTTGATTGGTTTCGATGTTTAGAGACACACCCTAGCCTATCGGAGATACCGTCCAGGTATTTCACCGTGCTATTCAGGAGTATCCAGTTTTGCAGTGATTGCGTAGCTCAGCCAGTGAGGGCACAAGGGTTAGAGAGGGTTTTGTGTAGCTGCACGAGATCATGGATTATCTTGCAGATTCCTTCCGGCCCAGTTGAGGATTAACCAGGGCGCATCTTTTGAGCTGCTAGTCATCAAATTCTGACGATGGAATCTCTCAGGGCACATCAGACAACCAGGAAGTGCACAGCTCTTGAGGAGGGACATTTGGGGTTCCAGAGGGTATTCCGGATCGGATCTGAGGAAACCCTTCCAATCCAGTACATCATTGGCCAAGGCACACATTTCGAGATATATAACAACAGATTCCGACGGTGGAATCACTAGGGCGCACTCACAGACCCTAGGAGGTGCGCAACCCCCCATGGGATGACATCCAGAGCTTAAGGGGTCCGATCTTCAGGCCGACAGTCAGCAGAAGTAGCCTAGAGGCTAGGGTGCTCAGTTTGGGACAATTTCCAGGTGATTCTGTAGAGGATAGCCACCAGGGCGAGTTTTCCAGTGTTTGCAGCAGTTGTCGTGAATTTCCGGAACTCCATTTTTGTCGATCTATCCGTGCATGCGCAGATATGCCTTCATCTTCTGTTCATGGGTATTTTGTATTAGTTGTTTGTATTCTAGAGACGATCCACGAGATCTAGTTGACGATTATTTCTCTGCTTCCAACATATCATTGTATTTCCTGCTTTTTCCCTCATAATACATATGAATGAGATGGTGTTTGTTCCTTATTCTATAGGCATCATATATTCTTCTTAAACATTAATTGAATGAAACACACATGCGAAAATCACCAAGCATGTTAAACAATTAACTCAAACACATCCAGAAACCCCTAGTGTATCAGATCAGATAATGGACTTGTCAGTGTAGCAATATTTCCTAGACTTGTCGAGTCAGGAACATTACAGTGGTATCGGAGCTTTCTTCCTTCCAGCCTATGAAGAAATTATTTCTCATGAGCCCATGATTCTGGGAATAGGTGAAGAGTACCCAGAGGGTCGAGGACATATTGGGGACGAGTACATTCAGTACCGCATAGGTCATAGCAGAGACCGGAGAGATAGGAACAAAAGGGACTACACTCCCTTCCACACTCAGTCCGATACAGAGCCAGAGTTAGAGGACCGAGAGCATATCAGCTCTGACACAGAGGCAAAGATAGAGAGGAGTATGGGTGACAGATGAGAGACTCCAGAGGGTAGGGGTAAAGTCCCCGAGACACAGCCGGACAGTATGCAGGCCATCTTGAATGACCTAGCCAAAGGACAGCGGGACATGATGAACGCCATAGCACATATGGCCATCAGTACACAGATGATCCATCATAGCGTGAGCATTATAGGTGCCAATGCCGCAGGAGGAGCGAGTGGTTCAGGAGGACACAATGGAGGTGGGGCCAGTGGCTCCAGTGGATCTCAGGGTGGAGCGAGTGCACACCCTTCACCTGTCTAATCTTATACATCGTTTGGGAGGATTCCTCGACCTTTATATCCACAGTTCCAGGGAGGACAGCCATTGGGACAGCCAGGGCATGCGGGAGGACAGTCAGGTCAGGGACAGGTAGTGCCACAGGATCCATTCAGAGAGTACATGAGAGATTACTTGGCACTAGGACCAAAGTTCCATGCAAACATGAGTTTCCTAGACTATTGTTCGATCATGGATCAAAACAGACCTCGAGAGGCATAAAGGGGCAATGGGAAAACTCACAACATGGATTTCATCAAGAAAGTGGGAAAGTTGAACATTCCTACTTTCGACGGATCATCACGATGCTCAGCTCATGCATGGGTACAAAAGCTTGACACATACTTCAAGCTTAACCCAATGACAGAGTTAGAGGCTATTTCGCCACTTTGCACTTGGATGGGGAGGCCCACGAGTGGTGGTACCATGGACTGGTGACCTTGGGTCACAACGACATTACTTCATACTTGGATTTCACTGAGAGGTTGATGGCGAGATTTGACAGGAGAGATCCAGAGCTCCATTTCAGGGACCTTACACAATCGAGACAGGCAGAATCAGTCGAGGCCTTCATCACAGAGTTCCAGTGGAAGGCAGTGGCCATATCCGATGTATTGGAGCACAGATTGGTGATGCTCTTCACTGAGGCATTGACGGAGCCATTGAGGGGTTGGGTTAAGGCTTTCAAGCCTCACACCCTACAGGAGGCCATTGTGTGCACGAGAGACATGGGGGACTCGGCACTGAAACCCAAAACCGTTACCAAACCCGTTGTACCACAGAGAGACAAGGATTAGAGAAATCCTCATAGGGAATGGAAGGGTAAGCCCAAGTTGGACGATGACACCAGACATGAGTTGATGAGGAAGAAGCTATGCTTCTCTTGCAGAGATCCTTGGGTTCTAGGCCGCAGGTGCATGGGAAAGGGAGAGATCCATTATATTGAGGTGGAAACAGACAGTGTGGTTAGTGAGGAGGAGGAGCAGGACAACGGATCCACTAGCTCAGAGGAGGAGCCATTATAGGCAGAGGAGCAGCCTCCACGGAGACCACCGACACAGGCAGGGACCCACCCACCGGTAGCACCACAACCTCTTGAGCAGGCTAACAAATGGAAACCAACAAAGGGAGGAGCCATATCGACCCTTTCTGGTGTTCCCAGGTATGGCACCCTTAGGATCAGAGGGACTATTCAGGGACAGTGGGCAATTTCCCTAATCGATGGTGGGGCTACCCACAACTTCATTGATGCTTCATTGATATCGAGGCGGGCACTTCAGACAGAGGAGTTTGAGGGATTCGATGTTGCAGTAGTAGATGGCGATACAGTGGAGTGTCTTGACAGAGTCTTGGACTTATAGATAAATTTAGGTAACTACACAGTGAGAGACACAGTTTATGTAGTTGACCTATCTGACATACATGTGGTATCAAGAGTCTAGTGGTTGATCACATTGGGCAAAATCACCACCAACTACCAAATCTTGGAGATGGGGTTTAGAGATAGTGACGGGAGGAGGATCGTTCTGAGGGGCATGTCGACAGGGGCACCCCGGACAGTTTCAGCCAAGAGGATGGAGAGGATCTTCAATCATGGGGAGGTAGCATATGCTGCAGAGTGCTTGATCACTTCACAGAAGGATTTTGAGGGTCGACAACAGTATCAGACAAAGATCAGGAACTTGTTGGGACGACATCCAGGGAGGCCACCGGATAGGGGTTTGAGCACACCATTGAGTTGGAGGAGGGGATCAAACCTATGATCACACCACCCTATCGTCATCCTAGGAGAATCAAGGATGAGATAAAGAAAGCAATTAAGGAATTTTTAGCGATGGGACACATCAGAACTAACAACAGTCCATTCGCTTCTTCAGTTGTCTTAGTTCTGAAGAAGGATGGTACCATGAGGATGTGCATCGACTACCGGGCCTTGAACAAGAAAACCATCAAGAACCGGTATCCTATCCCTCGCATAGATGAGTTGATGGATGAATTGCATGGGATAGTTTTCTTCTTGAATATTGATCTACGCTTTGAATATCATCAGATCAACATCTGAGAGCAAGACATAGAGAAGATGACATTCAGATGCCACTTTGGTCATTTTGACTTTTTGGCTATGCTATTTGGGATAACCAACGCACCAACTACATTCCAGTCTTGCATGAACCACATATTCAGGGATCAGTTGAGGAAATCGGTCTTGGTTTTCTTCGACGACATCTTGGTCTACAACAAGACATGGTAGGAGCATATGAGGCACTTGGATGAGGTACTGAGCATCATGGAGACACAGTCACTATACGTCAAAGAGTCCAAGTGTGAGTTCGGTATGACAAAACTACTTTACTTGGGCCACATTATCAGTGCACAGGGGGTACAGGTGCACTAGGAGAAGATCAGGGCCATTTTGGATTGGCCAATGCCCAGGAACGTGACAGAGTTGAGTTTCTTCTTTGGGCTATGCAACTATTACAGGTGGTTTGTTAGGGGTTTTTCATAGCTTGGAGCACCGCTTACAGATCTCACTCGACATGGGGCTTTTGTCTGGACCGATGAGTCACAAAAAGCCTTTGATCACATGAAGGAAGTCATGGGCACATGTCCAGTGTTAGCATTACCATACTTCACCTTATCGTTTGTATTAGAGTGTGATGTGTCCATCGAGGGTATCGGGGCAGTTTTGATGCAGGGAGGATACCCCATTGTGTTTGAGAGCAGGAAGCTCAGTCAGCCTGAGAGGCTGTACTCCATTTATGACAAGGAAATGTTGGCAATCATGCATGCCTTGACCAAATTCAGATAATATTTGGTGGGTAGCAAATTCATGGTCAAAACAGATCACAACAACTTAAAGTATTTCCTTGAGCAGAAGGACCTCAGTGAACGCCAACAAAAATGGGTGACGAAGGTGCAAGCCTTCGACTTCGACATAGAGTATGTCAAGGGGAAGAAGAACATTGTGGCTGATGCGCTATCTAGGAGACCTGCGACATATTCTTTGATGGAGATTTCGATAGATTGGAAATCCCACTTGTTAGTGGAATATTCCAAGAACAAGTTTGCTTGTGAGGTTTTGGATGGACAGGTTCAGGATGACATGTATAGGGTCATTGGCGATGTCGTATTCTACAAGAACAGAGTCTACTTAGTACCAGATTCAGGACTCAAGAAGAAGATCCTCGCGACAGTTCATGATTCACCATTGGCAGGCTGTTGAAATATTGTAATTGCGAAGAAAATTCTAATTATAATTGAGTTATTATCATGTAGATCAATCCCCTTTTGTGGATTGATCATGTCGAGACTTATGTATGAGCAAATCCCCTTTTATGGATTGGTCAAACCCTAGTCAAATGATGCTAATTGAGAAGTCGACCCCTAGGGCTAATTAAAGTGGTTTTATCCACTAGATGAAGAAGTCGGCCCTGCTTGATGAAAAGACACAACCCTCTCGCTACTCAGCTAGTATAAATAAGAGAGGCTAGCACCTCATTCTTACACCCACTCAGCCACTCATCTAGTGTGCAAGTTTTGGAGATAGCTGCAGTTGCCAGAAGAAGGAGAGAGAGCGCATGCTCAGTCTTGGTTATTCTTGGTGATGTTGTTTTTTATCTTGGCATTGTATTGACAATCTATATTAAGGAAGTTTTTGCTTGGTTTTCTTCCCCATGAGGGTTTCCCAGGATAAAATGTTGTGTACCTTGTGATTGTGTTTCTTTCAGTGATCCTTCTTATGCTATTATGGACTAGTAAATTGAAAATAACTTAATAGCAGCTCTAAATTTAACATGGTATCAGAGCTAAACTGAGTAGAGCACCTTTCACTGGGTAACCAAAAACGTCATTGTTGTCGTACAAGAAAATTAGGGCTTTTTGTTGGAAGGGAATTTTAGCCTAAAAACCATCTAGGGAAGTGTGCCCTAGCCCAACGAACTCATTGGCAGCTTGAGCACACCATTTCAGTGGCCAGAGCCTTCAGAAAGTGAAACCCTAGTTTTAGCTGGTACCAGAAAACCAGAATCAATACCAGTCTAGATTTGCGCAGGTTCAGTTTGAAGGGGTAAAATTTGGATTTTCTGAAAACAGACTGCACTAGCCTACTTGTCTCAGCCCAGTGCATCTAACTCCCTGGATCAGAATTCCAAAATTTGAAAGTTGAAAAATTAGGGTTTTCTAGTAAAACCCTAAGTTGCGGTACCAGTTGCAGTTGCAATTACAGGACCAGTACCAGTTACAGTTATAGTTGCATTATCATTTGCAGTTGCAGTTGCAGTGCCAATTCCTTCATGCCAGCTGCAGTACCAGTTGTAGTGAAAGTTTTTGTGAAGTGTTGGGATTGTTGTTTTATTGTCCTAGTACACCTTACCCTAGCAAGATACTGTCAGAGGTATGTACTTACATATGGTTAAAATGTATTATTATTCTAAAAGGGTACTTGCAGGAGAAAGGATCTGTTGACAATCGTAGATCCAAAAGGATCTCAGATCCAACCCATTTAGAGGAATAATGTACCCCAGGTTTGATCATTTTCATATGCATCTATTTGTTATTATTTTATGAACATCTAGGTTGTATGTTGAAGTTATGACCATCCCCTTGGTCAAAATTAAAGCCAAAGTATTAGAATGAGATTAGAGTTTATTCTCTAACTTGGATTTCCATCAAGATAGCATATTGCCTCAGTACAGAGGACAGGTTGAAGAAAACACTTGTCATCTTGAGTGAAGGAGACTTGGAAGAAAAACAACACACTCATTCTTGAGGACAAGACTCCAGGTTCCAGGTTTGATTGATTAAGTTGATAAAATTCAAAGTTGCACATGACAAGTTTGATAACTACCTCATTACAAGTAAACAATATAGTTGAGGCAGCAGTCTTTGAAAAGTATTGTACTTGGTAGCATGTGAGCATATTGAGATAAATGCTTATTGTAATCATTTACCATATACAACTAACATCTCCTCTAGGAGAAACTTCTTGTGTTGGTTCCAGGTCACCATGGAGGAATGTTTGATCACAACACTAGAAGAGTGTTGATCTCATTTCGTATTGTATTTCTTACTTTTGATCTTTGTTTCAGGCAGGTCACAAGTGATAGCTCTAAAGGAGCTACTGTGACGATTATTCGTGCTATTGTTTTATCATTATTATCAAAATAGTATTATTCTTGCTTGCTGTTTTGTTGACCTTGTTTCAAGACACAAATGATAACCCTAAGGAAGCTATAAGTGACGGTTGCAGAAGGCAACATACTAGATGAGACATGGAGCAGACTATCCAAGTCGTAAATAATTAACTCAAACACATCCAAAAAACCCTAGTGTATCAGATCAGACAGTGGACTTGTCAGTTTAGCAGTATTTCCTAGACTAGCCGAGTCAGGAACATTACATTGTAATTTCAGGTGCTAACAAGTTCTAATGTTAGTGGGTCTCAATAAATGTTGATGACCCAACATTAAATATAAGTTAGTTGAGGTAGTAGTTAAATAACCTAAATCAGTCAGTGTTTAAAAGAAGCTTATGGCATTGTCTACAATGACTCCCTTGTTAATTAACAATATATTCTTTGTGTATCTATTTCTCTCTCATGTTTCTGGTTATGCATTCTAATTTCCTACACTATTATGAATGATGACTTCATTCTTCACTTTAATATAGAATCCAAGGTGAACCACTTTATGGTGGTTTTCTAATGTGAGTTACTTGATTGAAGTTGATTTGCCAATACAAGACTTTAGAAGGTATGAACTTGAATCAGTATCCTTCAATTGTACTTATTTTCTGGCTACTTATGAATCGGGTTTTTTGTTGAGCCTAACAATGCATCATTATCTCTTTTAGATGCAACACCTTGTTCGAGGACCCCCTATTGTCTCCCTAGGCTACCTTTGACTGATACATATCTCCATATCGTTTGCTTACAACCATAGGCCCTATCCCCATGTGTGAATTCTCTCTGGGCTTGTACCGCTTTAGGGAGCTGAAGTTGCTTTCAGTTCCCATGTGTTTCTGATTAACTTCTAAAGTGCTTTGTGATCTTTGCATTTACCATTGTTGGAATATATACTCAAATAATTCCTTTCATATGAAGCTCAACATATACAGTGCAGGTATACATTCTATGTGTTGCCTTTCACATTGTTTTCTTACTTCATCTATTGAAAACACATTTTGAATCATTGATGGTTGTTTTAACTGTTTTCCTCATTAGTTTGTATGTATTTTGACCATTCTTTTGTCAATTGTTTCTTTTGTGATGATGGTAGAAAAAATTCATATGTTGGAAAATCAGATGGAGGAGAAACAGATTGAACTCGTAAAAAAGGATACAGCCATTGCAGACCTGAAAGATAGATTGGAATACATGATCAATGATCATAAGCTTGAACTGCAAATTGAAGAAATATCCAATTGGACATTCAGGGAAACTTTCTCAAACAAAATAGATAAAAAAATGAAATGGTCCACTACCATTTTTCTTTAATTTCTTTTACCACCATATTTGTACAGAATGAAGCACTTAACTCTACTGAAATTACCTTCAGAAGCTTGTTGAAGTCAAAGAAGAGGCTATACAAAATATTATTTTGGAAAAGGAGGTAATATTTCATATCTCATCTCGAATGATGCAGTATACTCACCCACACTTCTCTCATTTTTAAGGACTTTGAAGTTTGAACCTTACAACAGGCACTATTGTCAGAGGTACAAAGTTTAGAGTTAGTCTTGTCCAAGTTCCAGGACCTGCAAATGGAAACGTCTCCAAAAAGCTTATTGGAATCACAAGAAGTGGAATATGCTCTCCAAGAGCAGATACCAAAAGTAGGTTTTCACTTCGCAGAATCCATTTTGGATGTTTGTGGTAATAGTATATTGGTGATATATGTTTTTGATGGAAGAATGACAATGCATATAGCCAATGTGCAAGGAAGGTAATACACATATCAATGTTAATTGCGGAGATTATTTTAGATTTTGTCTTTATTGTAATAATGATATTTAATAAAATAGGTGGATTCATTACATTTGTTTTTATCAAACTTAAAATGATCCGTGCTATTTTGTAGGCAGAAGAAACACTTATCCAACAGAACCAAGAGGAATGTAAGAGGTAAATGTGCAATCAAGTCAACAATTATTCAAATTGAAGAACAGTCAGATCACTCTCCTATAACAGTAAATATAAGTTATTTCATGAGTTGAACTTAATACAGTCTATGATAAACAATATTTTTTCAATCTTTTACTTCATCTCCTTGCATGATACAATTGTAAAATTGTAGTTTACTTATATTTGTCAGGGCCGAAAAAGAAAATCATAACTCGGAGAGTGAGAGATCAGAACTTCTAGCTCAAATTCATGATTTGACAGAGAACAAAACTCAGGTAGAGAGCCCTATGATCAAGACTCAAGAGAGCAACATTTGGCTCAGCAATGAGAGCATCATACTTTTCTTGTATGACTTCACTTCAATGAACCATTCTCTGCATCTAAACATATGGGCACTAGACAATTCATCTTCCATTTTCATTATTGCAGATGATATAGTTGACATCGAAATTATTTCTTTTTGCATCATAAATGCATCATTCATCACCTTTCCAAACAAATTGCCAGTATCAATGTTGATGACTTTGACACTATATAACACAGTATTGCAAGAGAAGAAACTCTCCATACATGAGTCAAGAAGGAGATAATCTGAATCGATATCAAAGGGACTCTTCCAGCACAAATGAAATGCAGACGAGAAGAAGTGAAAAGGTAAGAAAATCATCGAGAGACCAAGAAGCATGGTTAATGCATTGAAAATCATTATACTTGAAGAAGTGAAAAGGTAAGAAAATCATCGAGAGACCAAGAAGCATGGTTAATGCATTGAAAATCATTATACTTTTTTTTATCAATGTTGAAGAATTCATCATCTATGAATAATCATTTCTAATTCATTCTATTGTACTTTTTAAAGCAAGATAGGATTCCTTTACTTTTTAAAGTATCTTGATTGTTTGAAGGAAGTATTCTATCCAAAATCCTTCAGATTCTCCATAAATTAGTTTCCTCTTTAAATTGTTGATGTGATAAGCTGTTCAAAGGGGACTAGTATGAGGATTTAAAATGAAGGGGATCATAGATAAAAACTTTTTTACATTTATTCTCACTTAATATAGTCTCAATTCTCCATACCTGAAACACAAGCACAAACAAAAGAAATATTTATGGGGATAATATGCAATGCATATCTACTCGCTCAACAATGGAACGTGTGATCATCAAGCTGATTCGTTGTTTGACATTATACTTGATGCACAATCGTTGAATACTCTTGGCACTTTTTGTATGATTTTGTATTTCAAATGTGTAATTTTCAAGACAGATGGTTCCTTCTCAACTGTAAGGTATTAAACCTCCTATTTCACAGCCAAGGATTTCATCTTCTCTGTTATCACACAGTTTGTAGTTTGGGTAAAGCCCAACCCAAGCAACAAGTGTGAGGCACAACTGGGGATGTTGCCGTCCTTATACACACTTGCAAACATGAGCTTGAGTTCGACTCACTTAGTGTGTCCTTGGAGGCACAATGCCTAGGTTCACAGCCCACGCTGTCACTTTGACCGGAACCTCTTCCGTCTAGGCTTACTCCTAGGGAAGCCAAAGGGGGTAGTCCTTAGTTACTAGATGAATTAAGTTAGATTCTAGGAGTTAATTTTAATTTGTTAAGGTTAGAGGGGATTCTAATCCTAAGATGCTAAGGCAACCATGCAATATGCAAGGGTTAGCATGACAAGCAAGTCCTTTCCCTAGGTCAACTAAGACTAGTGCCTAGAAATTGGGCAAAGGGTTCAACTAGGTTAAGGGGTGTTTCGTTACAATAGATTACAAAGTGTTTACAAATTTACAAAAGAATAAATTAATCCAAAATACAATTACTTACATGAAAGAATTACTCACTCAAAGAATAACATGTACATTCATTTACAAGCTATACAAAAGAATGAGATATTA
>SNQJ01S0014241.1:9545-37924 GCA_010110895.2 Picea sitchensis
ATACACCTCATGTATGTGCCAACTCATCAACTACTTGTCTCAACCATGTACTCAACATGTACCTCAACCAAAATCCCTCATCAATTTCATCATCCAAATCTGATTTGCAGCTCTGTAATAGACCTGGTGTATATGATCACATTATTGCAAACCTTCCTTAACTTTAACAACAAGAGACTAGCATTTTCATCAAACTTTTCTTTAGTCTCACATGCCTAGTTTTGAATTAGTCAACAACCCTAACTTGAAGTAATCATAACTTTGTACCTGGAATGTATAAATATCTGAAGCTGATACACACTAATTACAGGTTTTGACATTCCATACACACTAACATTCCTTTAATATACAAGTTTTTGACATTACATTACATTACATGTAATTACAGGTTTTGACACTAATTAATGTAATGTCAAAACCTATAAGATTCCCCCTGTCTTATTTTGCAAGATGTTGTGTGAATCAATGTGGGGCTTCCTATATATGCTTTCTTTCCTCTCTTATGATGCTTCTTGTCCATTGGTGCTTCCTCTTGTAATTCACTGATATATATTAAAAGCATTCATATAATATTTTTTCATCATGGCTTGTCATGTTCACTGCTTAGACATCAATGACCACAATATTCAACAATTTCCCTTTTACGGTATCTCTCATATTGAAAGTTTCTCTTCCCTTGTCTTGTTGTGCCTTTCACTACTTTCCTTCCCAAAATATGCAAACACTTCAGACATATTGAAATATAGTTCTTTGATCTGTCACAACTGCTACTTAGACTCCCCCTCTTCATTTATCATATTACTGGGAGTCTTTAAGACATATGTCTTAGAATAATATTTCAATTTGCTATGATGTTGAGTCATATTCCTCTTCATCTATAGATTCGTCATCTTCTTGAATTCTGAAATCTTCCTCTTCATCATCTTCTTGAATTATGACATCTTCCTCTTCATCTTCTTTCTGGATTATGACATCTTCCTCTTGACCTGTTGATTCATCATGATCTTGTGCTATTTCAAATCCTATGAGTATGATATCTGGGACATGTTCTTCATTCACCTACTCTTATTGTTTGTATTTTCTTCTCCAAACCTTCTTGTATATAAAATTAGTGTTTTCCTTCATGGAAGGCTCCATCATGATTCTACAGTTTCGAGCTATGTGTCCATAGTTGTGGAATTTGTAACATTAAATATTGTGGGTGGGAACATAAGAATCTCTTGCTTGAACATTTCTTCCATACGATCTGCAATCCATAGCTTTATCTCCAAAGTTATCACATGTAAAACAATGACCCAAAAAGAAACTTTTATATCTGGAAGAAAATGATCCTCTTTGTGATGTATTCCTTCTAAATTCATTCCTTATCTGATCATTGTATTCTCTTATGTTGTTTCCTTCTTGATGATTAAAGCTTCTATGATACCTGAAGGTATAATGTCTTCTTGGAAATACACTTCTTATGTATTCATTCCTCTAATGATACTATATTCCTCTGATTGGATGAACCTCTTCCATTACCTTAATATTGTTCTTTGAAGGATTCGAACTTCTAATCACTTCTACGTAACTCTTTTGTTTTGTTTCTTTTGTCATGGAGCTTGAAACTTTCTCAAAATGAATTTTCTTGTATCCTAGTCCAGACTTGTTACTACATGGCCTTTGACTGTTGATAATGTCTTCTATCACTTAAGAACTTTCCAAGTTCTTGTTTATCTTTTTGACTTCAACTCTCAATGATACGACTTCTTCTTCAATATTCTCACACTCTTTTTCTTTCTTTATCATATGGATCTGCATTACTTCTTTCGTTCTCTTTCCTTATTCAAATTGGGTTGTCAAGGATATGATTTATTATTCAAGTATTATTTCTTGTTGACTGAGTTCTACTTCAAGATTGTTTAAATCTTCAAATCTTTCCTTAATATGGCTTATCACAATCTTTTTTCTCTTTTCTGTGTCTTTTACCTTGATTTTGAAGTGAGCAACTTCTTCAAAAAATTTATTTGATTTTTTAGAACCTTCCTTTATCTTGATCATTTCTTCTTTGAGTGACTTGTTTTTCTTCCTTTCTTTATTCAACTCAGTTAAGGCAATGATCAATTCTTCCTCAAGATTCACTTCACCTTCTTCTTCGTCACTTTTAGGAGTTCCTTTCTGAGTTTCCATGGCCATAAAGCGTACTCTTTATGAGCCATTGTCTCTTTCATCATCCTCGTTAGATGAAGACCTTTCTTCTTTTGAGTAAAGGATTTTGTTGAAGAATTTCTTTTTGTTTTATTTCTTGTTTCCCTTTTTATATTTCTTTTATTTCTCGGGATATTATTCTTCATCACTATCTGAATTCTTAGCATAAGGACATTTAGAAGCAAAATGACCAATTCCACCACAATTATAGCATTTTAATGGAAGCATACCTTTTTACTTGTAGGTTCCTCTCTTCAACTTCCTTACAAACTTTGTTATTTCTTCATCTTCGTCTGAATCACCACTGCAGTTGCAATTTGACTTTGAATTTTTTTTATTCTTCTTTTTTGTCTTGGATTCTTTGGAAGATGCTTCCTTCCTGGATGGGTTCTTCTGTTCTGTTGTCATTTCATAATTTGCAAATATTCCATGTAGCTCGTCCATTCTTAGCGTACCAAGATCTTCTCTTTCTTCTAGGGATGAAATATTAGGATCAAATATCATTGGAAGAGACCTTAGTATCTTTTGGACAATGATCGGTTCTTTAAATTATTCTACCAAACCTTTCATAGCATTCATTATTTCATCAAATCACATAAATTAAGTTGCAATATATTCATCTTCCTTCATTTTCATCTGTTCAAATTGACCTCTATAAGTTTGAAGATTGACCCCTTTGACTTTGGCATCTCCTTCGTGGATATTCTAAAGTTTGTCCCAAATATCCTTTGCAAAATCACAATGCATAACCTTGACATATACTAAACTAGCCAGGCCAATCAGAATAGCATTAATATCCCTCAAATTGTTTTCACCGAGTTTCTTTCCATCTTTATCTATTGGGGGAGTGGCAAGAGTCATGTATCTGTATACTATTGTTTTCCATACATCAAATCCATGTGCTTGCAAAAAAAAAATCATCCTTATGCACTAGAAAGCATAGTTCTAACCATCAAACATTGTGTTCCATTTTTATTGCACTCTATGATCTTCCTTTCAATGGTTAGAATTTTTCTTGAAGGAACCTGCTCTCATACCAATTGTTGGAATATTCTCCAATATTGAGAAGGGGGGTGAATCAGTATTGAGCACTTTGTACTATTTCTTAATCATAACAAATGAACATTAACTTTATCGGCAGTATATCATTTATGATTTCATTCAATATATCATGAGCAATACCAATCAACGATGCATAAAAAATAACCACAGATACAAAGTACACCAGAATTTACATGGAAACCCAAATGGGAGAAAACCACATAATGCTTTCTTATATATCAAATATTACATTCATAGGAAGCACCAACTTCCAAATTCCTCAGTACCAATTGGAAGGAGGCTCCAACCCCCTATTTACAATCTCTAACTTGAAGGAAACTACAACTCCCTAGATTCTCTAGTTCCAATTGGAAGGACGCTCCAACCCCCTGATTTATAGGCTCCAACCTGAAGGAATATCCAACTCCATGTGTTCTCTAGCTCCATCTCGAAGGAGGTTATGATCCCTTGATTTACAGGCTCCAACCCGAAGGAAGTTCCAACTCCCTTTATTCTCCAACTCCAATTGGAAGGAGGCTACGACCCCCTTTCATTGCCCCTTCCTTCCACCCTGAAATATAAGTGTAGACTCAACCTGTCACCAACTATGTCACTGATAATTAACATGTCACTGATAATCAACATGTCATGGATAATCAAACTATCATCCAACCTATTATTTTCCTTGTCACTATCTTTGTCATTGTCATTGTCACTGTCATTGTATATGTCAATGATATCGATATCTCATCATCAACATCATCATCAATAAGACCATATCCACTCTCATAAATCATACACCAAGATCATCACCAAGATGTGCGTTAAATCATATGTTAATACATGTGTGCCATATCATCCATGTAACAAACATGTGCCATATCCATAAACCATGTGCCAAGATATGCCTCAAATATGTTCCATAACATCCATCAACCATGTAATAAAGCATGTACCATAACAACCATCAACCATGTACTAAGATATGTACCATAACATCCATCAACCATGTACCAATATGTGCCTCAAACATGTAAACATATACCAAATTACATCTCAAATTATGTGCCCAATATCCAAGATTCTCCTCAAACCATATGCCAAAAGCATGCCTTACACATGTGCCAAACCATCCAAGATATGCCTTAAGAATACGACATAACCATAAAAATAGAATTCATAGAAATCATACCTTTAGTAATGTAGAAACCTCGTGTATGTCATCACAGGCTTGTAGACCTTCCTCAACTTCATCAACAAGAGAATAACATCTTCATCAAACTTTACCTCAGTCTCGCGAGACTAGTTTTTGGATTAGTAACAAACCCTAACTTTCAACAAGAATAACTCCATATATGTAATGAATCAAGTTCTAAAACTTGTACCCAATATTCTTCAATATCGTCTTTGAAATTCCTCCAAGTTTAATTCTTTGAATCGTCCCTAAAAAGGAGTTATAGATAAAATGGTAGACTTTGTTAAATTATGGCCTATTCTGGAGAGCGAACTTGTAGAGCATGCCACGTGCCTAATATTTGATATATAGTTATGAAACTTACACACAACCTACTATGGACTATATTATTTCCAATGAAATTGGTCTCATATAATTTGGATCCTCTATGAAGACGTTATGATTGTTTTTCTTAGAACACTTATTTGAGACTAGTTTCAGGACTAGTCAAAAACCCTATCTTACATAGAGTGTATCTCCAAAAATACAACGACCCAAAAGATGAAAGATTTACCACATATACCTTGATCTTTCTTATCAATATCCTCTAAGTTTCTCTATCTAAATCCTTCTAGAAACAAAGTTATAGCAAAAATGGTAAGATGACCTTTAAATAACATACCTTAGAACACATCATCACAAGACTTCATCTTCCCTTGGAATTTCACCATTCTTCACTTCATTTTCCCTTTGAAATTAGCCTAATATATCCTTGGTTACCTCAAATAAAAACCACTTGAGTTCATGTTACAAATGAACTCCTAGGTGCCTTATTTATACTAGATATGACACCCTGTTTTTAGGGATGACTTGACCCAAATTCAATTCAATTTAATTTTTAATGATTATTCCATTGGGGTCGACTTTATCAACAATATCCATAATATTTATTTTAATATTTATTTCAATGGGGATTAATTTTAACTTCATGTTTGCAACACTTTTTAGGGGAGGACTTGTAACTTTTTGTCCTTAGATCTGGAGCTTCTTCATTTACTTTCAGGGCTTCATCTTTAAGAGGTCATATCTTCTTAACTGTGATGAACCACATGGTGTACCACCTACAGTTGGAAACAAAATGATGAGGAATATCAATATATGGATGTGTTACATGCATTTGCAATGCTCTTCATCGTCTTATTCTTCAATCAACTTCAGGATCCATGACCACACCGTCGATACTTCTTAACAACTTAGCCACTTCGCCATATTTTCAAGGCTTCTTGTAGACTTATTCAAAGCATCTTCCCATGAGGGCCATGATTGGAGCTACACAATAAGGGGACCACATTGGAGACTTATCCAAATACACCCATCTCTTGGATTTGTTTTAGGGTTGACATCAATGACAACTAACTTTCCAACAAGGAATCTGGGATCTCTTTCGACAGGGTAGCACCACACCGGACATGTATAATTTGTAACTACCTAATTGTTGCTTTTCAATAATAAACTAATTCCTTCAAAGTGTATTGTATTGGTATTATTTAAATTCACAATTATTTCATATATACTTCATAGAATACTAATTTCTTTGATAATTCCGTTATTTTTTCATAGAACTAACAGGTATTTATCAGTATAACTACCTCTCTGTGTATATTTTTTTGTTTGATATTCTTGCAGACTACAAAGGAACTATTGGAAAAGAACAAGGAAACTCTGACAATCGGGAACAACAACAACTATAGGAATCCTAGTGATTTAACCCTTCTCTTCTTCTGAATAGTCAGTTAGCCTTGTCTATGTAATAAAGATGAAATATATACACTAGAAATGACATAGTTTAGATGTATGATCAGCCTTTTCAAAGACAAATATTTTACTACAGTGTGTATGAATAATTTAACATGGTTTGAAAACACTTTTTCAAATGGTTAGTTTGATTTGGTAGAGTCAGAGGCATTAAAGACAATCTTTGGTTAAGGACAATATGAAGTTGAGTAAAGAAAGTCATATATTTATTATATAGATATATTGTCCCTCATCAGTTTCACAATACATAAATCATTTCCCAAAGTCCCTTTCATTAAATTCCTTTTCTCCATTTCAGTCCTATTTATATAATTATACAATATACATAAGAAAGAGATACAACTTATGTAATCAACATGAAAAAGGGAAGAGTTAAAATATATGAAAGGACTTGGGAATTATTCTCGCTGATTGGTATTATAGCACCATGAGGTGCATTCTACAGCTGTTAAGAACCAAATATCAATATAGCATAGAAAAACCTCAGAATAAGTACTCAACGCCTTGAAAAAGAGAGAAATCCAGATAATAGGCCTCTTCAAGGGGGAAACCTCCTTATGCCCACATAAATGTACAATTCCAAGATGATTTCAAATGAAAATGTCTCCTTGGTATATATAGGAGACTAGGAGGTATAATTACAACTAATGGAATAAAGCCGACATAAATAAAATAACATTACTAATGTAATATGCCCCAATTAAGGGGTAATGAGCCAATATTAAGGCTTAACATGCCTCTCCCCTTGAGAATGATGTTGGTCGCAACACTTGAGTAACTCTAGATGCTTTTGTATAAAGACTCATCTTCCCAAATGGAACCTTCAGCCGGTAGTTTCATCCACTTAATGAAGAATATACAGGGAAATGGATCTGATATAAATTTGGTGAACTCTTGTGTAATAGGTGGCTTGGGGCTTTCAATATTTATTTTCAGCCATAAGTCAGTTCTAGTAATATATTTTTGAGGCGTGATCTTGTAAGCCTATAACCTTCTTTAAGCATGAAACATGGAAAGCTGGGTGTACTGGTGAAGATGCAAGAAACTCTGTTTGTATTCCATAGTACCAATATTTTGCAGCACCTTATAAGGGCCATAGTACTTTGGTGATAATTTATTATCCTTTTTGGCTTGCTTGAGGGACATATGTTTGTATGGTTGTAGTCTTAAAACACCCGATCCTACTTCAAAACTTCTTTCCTCGATGTTGATGCTTGTTGTTTCATGTGATTGTGTGCCATGGTCGGTTGTCCTTTAAGATTTGAAGAACTTGTTGATGCTTTCGATGTGATCTTCCCTTTGCTTGAGAACCTTATATTTTTCTTTTAGAAAAGTGATGGAAGGAGAGATTGGTATCCATAGAGTGCCATAAATGGTGTCATTTTGTTGCTGAGTATGAAAGGAAGTGTTATACCACCGATGCGCCAAGGGTAACCATTTTGAACCATTATGTTTGTTTATCAAAGGAACGAAAGCAGAGTAGCCTTCCGGACATTTGTTAAACTATCTGGGTTTGTCCATCGGATTGAGGATGATAGGATGTTGTGAGCCAATTGATGCCAAACAAGAAAATAATTATGTCCAAAAATGTCCGGTGAAGATGGGATCTATGTCACTTACAATAATCACTTTAGGTTGCCATGTAGATTTTGAGCTGTCTCGATGAATGAGATAGCGTACTAGATTTGAAGGGATGAGAGTTTACACAAAAATTAATAGCGTACTTTGTTAGTCTATCAACAATCACCATGATGACACTCTCCTTTAGACTTTGGTAACCATTATGAATCCATGAAACCTCCTCAGTGGCCCGACTTGGGATGGCTAATGGTTATAAAAGACACGGGGTCTTAATTGTTTCCACCTTATTTTTGTTGGAAAATAGGCAGTATATACAAACCTTGAACATTGATTTTAAAGGCCATCCAAAAAAATTTTGACTCTATGGTAGGTTTTTTTAAAAATCCCGAGTGCCCTCCTTGGAGAGTTGTGCAATTCCAATAATACCTTTGTTTGAGTTGGAATTTCTTACATAAATATAAGCGATATTTGTACCATAGTGAATCATTTTCCATGTAAATGTATCTAATGCGGAATCTGTTGTAACCTTTGAATGAGAGTCCACACTTTTTAAGGTCATTCTTCCATTCATCCCTTACTTCTATTATCCAATCGGGTTGGATGGTCGGGATAACACACCGAGAGAAAGGAGCCTCAACATCTTCATCCTTTCTTGAGTGCGGTACGCCACAAGATTTTACTTCCCCTTTTTATAGATGATTAGTTTCAAAATCATGGCAATCTTGGTTACCCATTTTTGTTGTTCTTCTTAAGATAGTCCTTGTTCCAAAGTATTTGGAATATCATGATCATTTGACCTTGAAGTGCACCCTATTAGGTAAGGGCGCCATTTCTTCAATGCATGTAGTATTGCCATCACATTTCCTTCTCATAAATGGGTTTGTGCCAAGTCCTTTCCCTTGGTGAATTGCATTTTCAAAGCCAGGGGCCTTCCTTCTTCTTGCATTAGGACAACACCAATTCCATTTCAGATGCATCACATTCCATGATAAAGGTTTTGTGAAGTCTAGAGTGGTCAAGACATGAGCTTTGCACATCACCTCTTTAAGTTGTTCAAAGCTTTAGTTTCCTCGGAGTCCATAAAATGCATCCTTCTTCTTAGTTGGTGTCGTTAAAGGTGTTCTTATTCTTCCATAGTTACGAACAAACTTGCGGTAGTAACCTGTGAAACACGAAAATCCTCTAAGATTCTTCAATGTTTTGAGATCGGTGGAGTCCATCATGGCCTTAATATTGTTAGGGTCTACCTTAACACCTTCATGAGAGATGTAATATGACCCAAATATTCTGCCTCAACTTTAACTCAAAAGAAACATTTGGATGGTTTGGCATATAGTTTTCTCCTTTAGTAGTTGTATAACCTTGTCGACATGTTGCACATGATCCTCAAGACTTGCTATAAGGTTAGTATATCATCAAAAATACTAGCACAAATTTTTAGGGAGGAAGGGCTTGAAAATGATTCATCAACCAGCTGGAATATGGAAGGTCTGCATTTGTAAGGCCAAAAGGCATGACCAAAAATTCATAATGGCCTTCCTTGAGTTGGAATGTTGTTTGGGATATCTTCTTCCTTCATTCTAATATGATGATACATGAGCAGAGATCAATTTTTGTGAAATAGGTGCTCCATGTAGTTCGTAACAATTCATCAATGGAGGGAATAGGAAACTTATCTTTAATAATTGATCTTGTTGAGATCTCTATAATCTCATTTACATACACCATGAGTTATCTTCTTGAATAACATTACCACTGACGCAGAGTAAGAACTTTTATTTGGGTCTAATAATGTGACCTCTAACATTTCTATCTTCCAACCACGTAACAATTTCACTCTTTTTTGCGTAAGGGTATCTGTATGGCACGATGTTAGGAGGAACACTCCCATGAGATCAGATTGAATTTCATGATCATGATTTCGAGTGGGTGGAATACCTTTGGAATATCTCCAAATACTTTGGAATGTTTATCAATCGACCCCTTGGAGATCTTGAGGGAATAGATGGCTTAGATGTTTTGAACTGTATCTAAGTGAGCATAGTTGTGCGATAATGGCTTGATGCCCCTTTTCAATAATTTTTTGTCATTCTATTGGATTATCACCTTACTGGGGTTTCCTGTGATACCTCTTATCTCAAATTTTTTCCTTTCAATGAAATTTCATGAAAAGTTCTTGAAAATTAAAAGCCATTAATTCCTAATGGTTGTAGCTCATTGGATTCTAATTACAACATCGGCCCTTTCCTGTAAGATTTATAGAAATCATTGGACTATTCATTACATATTCCCCTTTAGTAAGATTGATCTTATTTCATTTTTAGAGCAATTGATAGTTCCTCATATCTGATCATTACTTGAAACTTCGGTCTTTGGGTATACAAAGGGTGAGAGCTTTGGCTATTTATATTGAATGAAATTATGAATACTGCTAGAATCAATTATGACTATTATCTTTTTCTTTTTTTGATGTATCATCCTTAGGTCTTGAGGGTTTGAGGAGTGCTAATTCCAGCCAATGCATTACGATATCATAGGAGTCAAATCTTCAAACAAAATTGCTTCTATGTTTTCATCTTGAAATGGTTCTTGTTCTTGTTCTTTCTTCCTCTTCACAATCTATGTAGAATAATTTCTTCTCACCACCTTATGTCCCTTACTGTACTTGTCACAATTAAAGCATAAAACCTTTTGCTTTTCTTTCTTACAATTGTTGAGGTGTCGGCATGAGTATGTAGAAGTGTTTTAGAAGAAGGAGAATTATTCTCTGTATAGATGTTAGGGATTGGTCCTTCTAGTAGCCATAGCCATATTTTTACTTTCCAACATTTCTTGCCACCTTAAATGCATTCTCGATGATTTGGGTTCCCCAAAGAAATGGTCCTAGGTGTTGAATGTTATCCTTTAAAATTTCCTATGAATACATCAATCAAAGTGCTCATCTGGTCACGATTACCTTTATATTCAATCTTTATCAATCAAGTGCTCATCTGGAATATCTGTTACCTTTATATTCAATCTTTGGAAGTTCTCAATGTGCTCTATAACTGAACCCTTTTGCTTGAGATTTATCAATTGGCTAAAGAAGGTATTGCTCCTTGTATCCTCATAGTGTGTTATCACTTCTTCCGTGAAAATTGTCCAAGTGACGAGTGATTTTAGAGAAAAAAGCCATCGATACCATACAAATTGATTGGGTTCTAAATATAAAGAATCAATCCGTACCTTTTGTGTATGTGGCACATTATGTAGATCAAATAATTGCTCCATCTGAAGTATCCATGTGATTAGGTCCTTGCCATCAAACTTCCTCATATCGATCTTAGGAACGTGGTTGGTCTTCAACCCAAAGTTGTAATTTCTCCATTCTTGATTCACCTTCCTTGTGTCCTCATCATGAATTTCATTGGATACATTTTCACTTTCAGGTGTCCTCTCTATTATGAATTTTTTCAATCCTTCCATGATCTCCCCTTTTAAACCCTCCATCATCTCTTGTAGTTCATCTTTTGTTACTATCTTCTTTTGTAAATCATTTATGTCCCTACGCATTTCTTCACCTTCATCAAGAGTCCATGTAGGATTATATGGAGACTTATTTGGTGTAGAAGTTCCCTTTTTGGGTGGCATGTTGGCTAGGTGTCACTTTTGAACCTTGATTTTGAGGTGGTTATGCTAGACAATATTTATTCTGTTGTATCTCCAAATTTTTGGCCCTTATGGGTATGAAACTTTACTTTTTGTAGTTCTCTGATATTTCTTCTATGCAATGTCATATGTCTGATCAAAATTATATGTGTCAAGTGGAATTTATGATAACTTCCCCACAACTTGTTGATTTTGTCCTTTCCGGGAGATGTCACTTGTATAGCATACCCCACACAAAATAATTGATATAAAATTCTGAAACTCGTACTAGAAATAATAAATACTGTCCACTATCCAATGCAATTAGTCTCACTCAATTTGGATACTCTAGGAATAAGTTATGATTGTTTTACCTGGAACACCTTCTTGATACTAGTCAATTGGACTAGTCATATACCATATCTTCCACAGGGTGTATCTACAAATGAAAGAAGACCCATAAGCTGAAATTTTTACCATAGATACCTTACTAATTTATGTGAATATCCTCTGGTGTTTAGGGTCTGAAATGTTACAAAAAAAAAATTATAGCGAAAATTCCGCAATGACTCGGTTCAGGATGATTCCAAAACCCTATCTTGCACAGGATGTATCTTCGAAATTATAAGGCCTCAGGAGCTGAAATTTTAACCCAACGTACCTTGATCTGTCTAATAAATATATTCCAAGCCATTCCTTCTGAAACGTTGTAGAAAAAAAGTTATAGTGAAAATTCCAAGGTGTCTCAGATGTAGCAGCGAAACCCCAAGACCTTGAGCTTTGATACCATATGTTAAGAACCAAATATCAATATAGCATAGAAAAACCTCATAATAAGTACTCAAAGCCTTGAAAAAGAGATAAATTCATATAATAAGCCTCTTCGAGGGGGCAACCTCCTTATGCCCACATAAATGTACAATTCCAAGATGATTCCAAATGAAAATGTCTCCTTGGTATATATAGGAGACTAGGAGGTATAATTACAACTAATGGAATAAATCCGACATAAATAAAATAACATTACTAATATAATATGCCCCAATTAAGGGGTAATGAGCCAATATTAGGGCTTCACAATAGCCTAGTATTAGGTCGATGTGTGATTTTGTTCCTAAATTCAACATGGAGCAGACACGTGTCACTCTTAAATAATAATAATAATAAATAAGTAAATGAAAATTGTATATGTCGACTCTAAATTTTTTTGAAATGAAACATATACATATATCCTCCTTAACTCGTTTTAGAGTGCAAAAGGAACGGTTTTCACCTCGAGAGATTTGATCCCTCTCGGCGCTTCGTAGAACTGGATTTAAGATGGGTCTATGCTGGTAATAAACACTTGTAGTCATATGTTGAAATTTAAACAATCGTCTGTATGGAAGTAATAATCAGAATTTTTGGATTTCAAAGTTGACTGTTTTTGAATGGATGTTTTCAGAGTTGAAATTTTGTCCATGTTTTCATTATTCCTTTTCACTTCTTGTTTATGTTGCATGGTTGTGTTATGTCAAAGCCAATCTATACTTGTATTAATTATATTGTGATGATATAGATGAGATTCCTCGGTAGAGGTAGTAGTAGAGGAGGAAATAAAGGAAGAAGACGCAGAGGGCCTAATACATTTTGGCAATTTGGGGGACATAAAAAACTAAGGTTCTAGGAAATAGAGGAAAAAGACGCAGAGGGCCTAATACATTTTGGCAGTTTGGGGGACATAAAAAACTAAGGTTCTCTATTCAATTTGATGTTGACCTTGATGAGTTCTAGTAGCTAATCCAAATTGGGCATTTGAACCTTAGTGGTCAACATGCAATGCGACAACCCCAAGCTCTCCCAAATGTTATCTTGCAGCCTCACCTTGTTATAGTTAATGTTCCTGAGTCCCCTATGAAGCCTCGTATTAATGGATGGGGTAATATACCTACCAATCCTTCTTCTAGTACCAATCAATGGTCTACTGACCCCCCTACTCCACCAGTTCATAATGTTTCTTCTAGTGCATATTTTTCCTTACCTCTGATTCACCCAATATTTCCAGTTCACACAATTGTTACACATGAGTCTATGCCTCCTCGTCCTCGAAAAGATCACAAAAATACACCATATGGCTCACAAATTGACAAAGGAAAGCAACATATTACTTCTACTAGCAGGGATAAATCCACTTCCTCTGCTCATTCAAAGATATAATCAACAGGCAATGGGAAGAGAATTTTAGATGATATCCATCCAGAGGTAGCCCAGTTGGAAGAAAATAAGTCTCAATATGAAGAATTCATTAGGTAAAGGAAAGGATATTTCAGAAAGAAATTCCCTGAGATTTTTTTATTGTGTTTATTATGATATTTTACTATGAAACTATTTGAACAGATGGAAAAACCATGATATTTATTTTTGAAACTTTAAAATATCATTATATTTATGGGAGACACAAGTGATTTATTCCCTGGTGTTTGAAATGCATGTTTTTGGTATGCTATATGATGCCGATATTTTTTTGTATTTGATGATTATATAATGGAGTGACAAGGAAAAGCTATTATTGATTTTGAAATAAAGAGATTCCTTATAGAGGGGGAGCCCACTTGTTTAATTAATATATATTTATTAATTATCCTTATCATTAAATTAATTGTCTTGTTTTAACTAAAGTTATTTAACTAAAAGTAGTTCAACTACTTGAGGAACTACCTTTTAGAGAATCAAAGGAAAAATAGGGCATGAGGAATTAAAGAGAAACACTTCTGATAAGGTTTGATCTTGTTTCATATAGAGATTTTTGAATTTCTTCTTTTCACTTTCTGAGTTCCTTCAAGGGATTAATCCTCTTATTGAAAGAAGGGTCTTTCTAAAGGTGGCAAAGAAGAAAGAAATAGTAAGCATTGATATTTGACATGCTTCAAAAGGTCATGTATTTCTCTTGGTTGTCTGTGTAGTTTTATTAGAATTTCTAAATCAATTTTTCAGTTATGATTAAGATTATTTTGTAGAGTCAAGACTTGGTGGGCTTGTGACTTGGTTGATCCAATGTATTTAGTCTTGGTCATTTTCTTTCAGACACCAGTTGTCTTTGTATGATGTTAAATTCCATCTTAGAATTATAATTTTGATATTGTTCCTCGGGTTTGAAAAGAGGCATTCTGGCTGTAACTCGAAAAAGTTATTATTAATATATAAAAAAATATGGTTTTTCTAAATTGAGATTTGTATCACTTTTTCATATTGTATGTATTTTTTATTTGATTTATTTTAATTCTGCAATCTTTTATATAAAAAACTTTTTACATTGTTTAGTAACAACACACAACTTGATAATAACATCGGGCCCAAGAACATATTTCTTGAGGGATGACTAATATTTTTGCATAGGATATAAACATAGGGTAACATTCCTACCTATCTTACCTTATCCTATTAATATTCAAAAATGATTGAGTGGGGACTTTCCATTCCTCACATCAACACACAGTTCTCCTATAGGAGGAAATTTAGGATTCTTGAAAATGTACCACAGGATCAAGAAATATTTTTTCTGGGAAGGTCTTAAATCTGGTTTTCAAAAGTTTGTGTCTGAATGTTTTGTCTACCAATAAAATAAGGGATATACAATCAAGATGTTGGGTCTCTTATAACCATTAGCTATACCAAGTCAACGTTGGGAAGAAATTTCAATGGATTTTATTACAATTTTACCCAAATCTGAAGGAATGAATATCATCATGATAGTAATGGATTGACTGACAAAGTATGCCCATTTTTCTCTATTTATCATCTTTTTAAAGTAAGTACGGTATCCAAAACATTCATGGAAATAGTTCAAAAGATACATGGAGTCCCCAATATTATTGTAAGTGATAAAGATTCAATTTTCAATAGAAATTTTTGGATTGAATTATTTTCTTGTTTGGGTACTCAATTGGCTCACAACTCATCTTACCACCCTCAAACGATGGGAAAAATGAGATTGTGAATAAATGTCTAGAAGGATATCTTCGATGTTTTGTATCTAATAAACATACACAATGGGTCAAGTGGTTTCCCTTGGAAGAATGGTGGTACATCACATCCTTCCATACTTCATCAAAACTGTCCCCATTTCTAGCACTTTATGGATATCATCCTCCATCCTTTACATCACCCTTGAAAGAGAATACAAAGGTTCAAGAAGTCTAGGATCACGTAGAGAAACAACAAGAGGTCCTCAAACTATTGAAGGATAAATTCATTATGGCACAAAATAGGATGAAACAACAAGCATATCAACATCGAAGTGAAAGGGAATTTGAAGTGGTAATTGGTTATTTGTGAGGCTACAACCATATAAACAGGTGTCCCTCAAGAAACAAAATAAAGACATTCAATTATCACCCAAATATTATGGCCCTTATAATGTTTTGCAAAGGATTGGAAGTATGGCTTACAAATTGGAGTTACCTCCATATTCATGTGTACATTCAGTCTTCGATGCTTCTTACTTAAATAAGGTAATTGAAAACAAGATCTCAGTCCAAACTATTTTACCATAGATTAATGAATAAGGGGAAATCATACTAGAACCAGAAACAATTCTTGAAACAAGGATTAAGCAGCTGAGAAATCGAGCAATTACAGAGTACCTCGTCAAATGAAGGAACCTACCAGTGGAAGAGGCAACATGGGAAGATGAGTTCTTCATACAGAAACACATGTGGTTAGTCAAGTGTTGAGGAAAACATTTGTTTAAAAATGAGGGGTGTGTTAAGACCTATAAAAAAAAACCATGTTATGTGCAAAACCTATTATTAAGCCCTAGATATTGAATTATTACATTAATAGTGTTATAATTGTATATCATCTAGAACCCTTCATTGTACCCTTTCATTATAATTGTACCCTTTGTCTCCTATATGTATACTAACGAGAACCCGTCTTAGGATCATCTTATCTCATCTCATATTGTATTTTAAATTGGATATATTGTAAAAGGAGGTTTCCTCCTCGAAGTAGACTGTATTCATTGACTTTTTATCATTTTTAAGGCATTGGATCATAACATTTTTTTAGTAAATCATTACTTGGTTTGGTTTCCCTGCAAGTTTGAAAAGTGACGAGGGTCATCACTTTCTCAAATCCTCTATCACAACTCTCACATGGGAATTCATGCTCCAACACCATAAGAGAAACCCATATCATCCACAAGCTAATGGTATAGTTGAGACCTTTAATAAAATCTTGGAACATAGATTGACTAAGGTTTTCTTAGCAAATTGGGATGACTGAGATGAATAGATTCCACCAGTACTTTGGGATTATAAAAAAACCACCAAGAGGTTGAATAAGTAGACACCTTTCCAATTAGTCCATGGGTGGGAGTCAGTGATCCCTATCGAATTTGTGATTCCTAGATTGTTCATTGTGCAGGATACCCACGTGACATAAGAATAATTAGTTGTGGAATGACTAAATAATTTACTATTGTTATGGGATAAATCTCACAAGGATCTCACACGATAAATGGAAAGATCTCCCTAGGATCTACATATTTATCCTAGAAAGAAATAAGGCTAGATTCCTATGAGATTCCTAGATCTAAGTAAACTTTTCCCTTTTTACCCAAGAAGGAGGTTGAACATACCTTAGATTGGTGGTTTTCCTCACGTGTCTTGGTTGTTGTAGCTCCTAAACTCTAGCTCCAACTTCTGAAATCTACTCCTTGCACACAAAGATCCAAGCAACCACCTATCCACTATCCTTCTAGTGTTAAGAGAAAAAAACTTTATAGATATACCTTGATCTATCATTCATAATATCATATCCAAACCATTCATGAATCAAACACAAATAATATGGAGGAAAACCAATGATCTATTCATAATTATGAAGAAATTGCATCAAAGCTTCATACCTTTTGATGTTTATGCAATTCCCCTTTCGCTCCTTGCTCCTTTCTTCTCCTCAACTTCTTGATCAAGCTAGGCACTATGATTTTTGGCTGTTGTGAACAACAAAATCCCCTCTACAAATGGATAGCATAACTCTGCAATTGATTCTTCCCCCAAGCTCAAGACTAGCCTTCATTATATATATCCTTGGAAAAGGCTTAGGAGAGCTTCTATATCTTCTAGAACCCAATATAAAATTGAATGATGTGAGTTCCTAGGATCATGCCATGAAGATACAACTCACCCATCGCTTAGCTCTTTGTAACTTTTCGAATCTAGAAAGTTTGATAGATAGTCACTTGTTACATTATAGATGTCCAAAGACTATAGCCGCTTGATGTCTCCTATGTGTTCAACGATCATCTTCAAACAGGACCCAAATCTCAAGAAAGATACATGTCTTGGATATCAACTACTATTGGATTTCCTTCTGGCCCTATAGGGTGGAAATTAAGGCTATAAAAACTGCAGCTGGAGGAATCTATGTTTTTAGCCAATTTACACCACACTGTTGAGAAATCCAAATAGAAGGCCTGACATAACTTCAACCTCGAGACTAAATCATTTTTCAAAGGTGATTTGGTTATGCTCTATGACAGTAAATATCTAAAGAATCCAAGGAAGATACAAATGCACTAGTTGGATCCATTCCTAGTTGTGGACATTCAAGAATCTAGGGTAGTCCATTTGTCTCAACTTGATGGTGTTATCCAACTGGGACGGGTGAATGGTGCTCACCTCAAACCCTATACCACAATCCCTTAATTCATGTAGTGTAGCTAGGGAGGTAATGGGGAGGGTATAATGATAATAGTGAAGGTCATTCAATGTAAGGTGGATTAGGTCCACTATATTATTAAATAAGGCCCACTATGGTAGTCAAATATATTAGTGTGAACATAATAAATATAAGAAGGTTTTCTAGAAGGATCTTTCTCCAGAAAAATTTAGAATCTACAAAAAGAAAAAATTGTTCCTTTCTTTGGACAAAGAAAGTGTTCCGATACCAAATGTTATGTACCTCAAATTTGAATATATAATCTGGAAGATAAATCTTTTACTTCAACAATAAGCTTGAAGCATTCACATACAAGAATGAGATAAAACCCTTGAGGTAGCGTAACACCATATATTAATCCTTACAAAAGGATAACACTCCTCAAGCAATTCTTGATACATTCACAATATTATTCACTATGCTCATTACATTGCTCATCCCTTCCTTATATAATATTGTTATGAACACAAAGATATAGAAATAAGTATAAATAAATAAAAAATAGTTAAATACATCATAAATGAAAAGACTTGTCTTATCCAAAAGACATGTTTGTTCATGAAAGGGCACCCCCTGTGAGGGTATATAAACGGGCCCTCATTCTAATTGTAATCATCTTATCTTATCCATTCTCTTATCCATTTATATATTATTTATTATCCTCATGGATATATTTATATTCCAAGTATTTTATGTATCTAACTCGTAAGCCAGATTTGGTTATTACATTGGTATCATAGCTTTGTCTCGATCTCGCTTTTAGCCACGCTGAAGATTTTTTAATTTTCTTTATTCCCAAGGTATTTGACCAGAAATTTGGCCTTTGGCCATTCAAAATTCAATAAATCTGTTGAAAAATAACTACTCTGATGCCAAGAAAAATTCAAGGAAGAAGTTTCACATATATTATCCACTCCACTGTCCAAAAATCATGAGGCATAGAAAGAAAAAAAAAAAGGAATTTGGTCGTGGTATTTTTGAGGGGGAAAGAGGAAATAATAGACATTGGTAAGCTAGAGTTGCCCAATTCTAATTAATACGGCCTTACATAGGAGATATTGGATGTTGACTACCAATCAATCGTTCCAAGAAAAAACCATCAAAAGCCTTCAACCTTGATCGTTCAACACTGGGGTTGTCGCCAAAAAGTTAACAATACAGAACGGAGCTCGTGGTAAAACTTGCAGTCACAACATAATAGACTAGAAGTCGTTACAGAGAAAACCTTGATAAAGAAAAACGATCTGAAACAATCAATATGATAATAAAACACGATAACAATTGCATCTGTCTTTTCAACAGTGAAGCGTCGGGCTCCACAATTGTATATAACCCCAATACTGATTAGCCAAGTGAAAACTTTAATATATCATGACATTTAAAAAAAAAAACCGCGACCATATATTGTTACTTTGAGTCAAAGTTACCTTCCAAGAAAAATTGTGACAGTTGGCGTACATAATAGTAAAAACATATTAATTATTGTAACGTCCCCGACCCTCACAGGTCAGACGTCATCACTGAGTAAACATGATTTTCTCTAATATACCTATATATATCTAAAACAATTTTAACCAGCCATAAACATTCTGTACATACACATATTCTTGCGAAAGCGACAATAAAACATACATGCAATATAAACAGGAAATATTGATAAAATTACAACTTAGATACTAGATACACGACATACAATGAACAAAGAATGAGTACTTATATTTTAAGTGAAGTACACCAACCAAATGCATACCTTCCACGAACCTCCCAGCCCTAGACCACGTTTCTCATCACTCTTAGTAGTGGGTCACCCTCGAGCTGGGACTAAACTCCACCGGGAAAGGGATTCCTAGGCTAGGCAGGGACAACAAGAAGTTGCACAGTACAACATAAAGGATTTCCTCCAAGGAGCCACTTATTCCCATCACTCATAGACTATCATTCCCCACATGCTTGTCCAACCCCAGGAGTGTACACCTTCACTGTCATATAGTCCATCGGTTGCTCCACCTTTGTTTCCAGGGCTTCAACAACAGGATGGATCAAGAATTATTAGAGCTTTGTATCTACTATTGGACTACCTCCAGAAAAACTCTCTTCCTCATCACACTCCCTCACTTGTAGAGAGTTTCTCACTGGCCTGACAACCTGCTTCTTCTATCCACACACTCTCACCTAGGAGAGTTACCCACAGGCCTGAAAACTTGCCTATTCAAACCAGCTCTTAAGTCAACCAGGTAACCACAGTAGAAAACTCAGGTAAGGCAAGGGATGACTCAACAATTTACACAGGTTCAAGATGGTAAAGGGTTCAACAATGGCAAAATTGGTTGATTGAGTCCCTGCTCAGTGCGTGAGTGAATTGGGGCAACAGATGGCTCGCCTCGTCCCAATGTTCAGAGTGAAATCCTCAGGAAAGATGGTCTGAATGGTTCATGAACCCCCACAACGATGGAAATTCCCACATAAATATTCATGCGTTTTGGGTGACAGTTGGCTTTCCAGGAGCACGTTCCTCTCCACTTGGGACCCGTTCCTCTCCCCAAAGGAACTTAGGATAACTGGGTTTATTTCCCCAAACTTTAGTTATCTAAGGAAATACATTATAATATTCCCTCCCTCAAGCTTATCCCCTTTTCCTATTCTCTCATCCCCCCTCCCTTACTAGGCTTAGTGGAGCTTAGTACCCCATACTCTTTCTTTGTGGTCGGTCTACACGCAACGATGTTGTTTATATTAATAATATGAATATTTACATGTAAAAAATAGGCTACTGGCCTTTAACATCTAGGCTCTTCAGCCTAATAAACACGTAATCCTACCATCTTATAAATACTTGGCCCAGCCTACAAAACATGTTACATTCATAATTACAACCAGGGCTCAACCTTAGGATATTACAATCGCCTCCCCTTATTTTTTCACTGTCCTCGGTACGACTCATTTACATCACATTAACAGGATTTTCAAAATCTTAAAAAATACGTGGGTATTCTACCCGCATAGAATCTTCATGCTCCCATGTTGTGTCCTCAGGACTGTACCAAGTCCACTGGACCTTTACAAGCCTTATGGCTCAATTCCATAGTTTTTTTTCTCTTCCAGTCCAGTATGCGCACCGGATGCACTTGGAAAGCGTCTTCTTACTCCACCTGAATCACATTCCAATCAATCACATGATTAGCGTCATGTATATATTTCTTGAGAAATGAGACATGAAATACATTATGAATAGTCATGCATGCAGGAAATGCAAGCATATAAGCTACTGGTCCAATACTTTCTAAAATTTCAAATGGTCCACAATATCTGGCTTCCAACTTGGAACAAATTTCCAGCTTCAGGGAACTTTTGTTGGCTTTCACCTTCAAGAAAACATGATCACCCACTTTAAAATCCCCATGGGTTCTGCCTTTGTCAGAATAAAATTTTTGCCTATGTTGGGCAACCTTCAAATTCAATTTTATCTTTAACAATTGCTCTTCCATTTCCCTGAGAAACTCTGGCCCAACAATTTCTCTATCAGTTGGGTTGTCCCAGTTGATTGGTGTGTTGCACTTTCTGCCATAAAGTGCCTCAAATGGGCTCATCTTCAGTGATGCTTGGTACCAATTGTTGTAAGAAAACTCTACCAAGTGTAGGTAGTCTTCCCATCTAGATTGTTTGTCCATCACATACATTCTTAACATATCTTCTATCACTTGATTTACTCTTTTTGTTTGTCCATCAGACTCAGGATGATAGGTTGTGTTGAAGTTCAGGTTCGTTCTGAACCCCTTGAATAATCCTCTCCAAAACTTTGAGGTAAATTTTGGGTCTTTGTCAAACACACCTATCTTGGGAATACCGTGAAATTGTGCTACTTCCCTCATATAAATATCAACAAAATTAGTTGTCATGTGAGTAATCTTCAATGCAATAAAATGGGCGGCGTTTGTAAGCTTATCCACCACCACCATGATGGAATCATGTTGCTTGTTTGTTTTGGGTAATCCTGTGATGAAATCCATTGTCAACACTTCCCACTTCCACTCAGGAATGGGTAATCGTTGTAGAAACCCAGTTGGGTGTCCATGCTAAGCTTTGACCCTTTGAGACTCCATACATCTGGCGATGTACTCTGCAATTTCTTTCTTCATGCTTGGCCTATAGTAATGGATCTTGACTGATGCCACTATTTTCTGATATCCTGGGTGTCTCGCATAAGGTACATAGTGATTTTATTTTAAAATATCACTCCTCAATTCAGGAGAATTGGGTACATAAAATATGTTTATGTACAAGAGAATTCCATCAATTCCCAATTCATAATCTTCATCTTTCTGCTGCATTTTACCTTGCTACAATTTTGTTACCAATTCCATGCACTAAAATCAACTTTTGTGGCCTCAAAAATTCTTCCTTTAAGATCCGTCTGATACATGTTAATGGTTGTAACATGCAGTTCATGTATTTTCCTGCTAAGTGCATCAACCACCATGTTCTCCTTTCCTTTGATGTGCTTGATATCAAAGTCATACTCATAGAGGAATTCCAACCATCTACTCTGCCTAGCATTCAAAGTAGGTTGATCAAACAAATACTTCAGACCATTATGGTTTGTCCTCAACTCAAACCTCTTTCCCATGAGGTAGTGCCTCCATTTCTTTAAAGCGTGCACTATGGCTACCAACTCCAAATCATGAGTCGCATAGAGCCTTTCATGCTCTTTCGATTTTTTGGACTCGAAACATATCACAAATATATTCTGACTAAGGACTCCTCCAAGTCCTTCTTTGCACACATCTGTGCAAACCACAAAATCTTCATTTGGATCAGCAATCCAGAGAATTGGAGCACTATTTAACAATTGCTTCAATTATTGGAAGCTCATTTCACATTCTGTTTTCCAATGAAATTTTACCCCTTTTCTCTGCAAGGAAGTGATTGGGTGGGCAATCCTTGAGAATCCTGCAATGAATCTCTTGTAGTAGCCAGCTAGACCCATGAAGGATATGACTTCTGTCACATTCTTAGGTGTTTTCTACCTTTTAATGGCCTCAATATTTTCAGGGTCCACTGATATCCCTTCTTCAGATATGATATGCCTAAAATAGTGAATTTTGTTTTGATAAAATGAGCACTTGCTCAGTTTGGCATATAGTTTATGCTCTCTTAGCACTTGCAACACCATCCTCAAATGATGATCATGCTCTTATTTTGACTTGGAATATACAAGGATATCATCCAAAAATACAATGACAAACTTGTCTAAATATTCTCGGAAAACACCATTCATTAGGCACATGAAAATAACTGGTGCATTTGATTACCCAAATGGCACCATTGTGAACTCATAATGATCATACCTTGTCCTGAAGGTGGTCTTGATTATGTCTTACTCATTAATCCTTAGCTGATGGTATCCTGACCTAAGATATATCTTTGAAAATATCCTTGCATCCTTCAACTCATCGAAGAGATCATCAATCCTTGGTAGAGGATACTTGTTCTTTATAGTCACTTTGTTCAACTATCTGAAATTGATGCACAATCTCAATGTCCCATCTTTTTTCTTCACAAACAAGACTAGGGCACCCCGAGGTGACACACTTGGGCATATATACCCCTTCTTCAGAAGTTATTCAAGCTGCATTTGCAACTCCTTCAACTCTGGTGTACTCATTCTTTAAGGAGTATTTGATACTGGAGCTACTCCAGGCATTAAATTTATAGAGAAATCAATATCTCTCTTTGGAGGTAGTTATGGTACCTCCTTGAACACATCTTGAAAATCTTCCAGGACTGCATGATCCTCCAATTTTTTCACCTTATCCTTATATGCTTCGTCCATATGGGCTGCAAATATTTGACAGCCCTTCCTATAACACTTATTTAGCTACATTGTTGAGATTTCCCGGATAGTAACTGCCCTGGGAATTCCTTGGACTGCTCTATGATTTCCTTCCTCATCAAAGAAAGTGAATGCCTTGTTATGAAAGTCCAATATGGCAAGGTTTGGGTCCAACCAATCCATACCAATTAGGAAATCATATGATCCCAAAGGCAAGATGTTCAAATCTGACTTCGTACTCAGTCCATTCATGCCCAATAGACATGATTTAACCAACTCAACAACCTTTCTCTTGGCTCTTGTAGCTAGCTGCACCAACCAAGATTTCCCATGCTTTCTTCTTGGTAATTGAAATATTTCCACTACCTTAGGATCTATATAGCTATGACTAGCCCCCGAATCAATTAAAATAGTAAAGGCATGGTTATTGATCATACCTTCAACTTCAATCATGTGTGGTTGAAACTCATCTTGCTTATTGTCCAGGGCTGCATAGATTCTTGGTACTCTTCTGCCCATGTCCTCCACTGTTTCTGCTTGTTGAACATTGTGAACATCTCTCACCTTGTCCTTTCTGTGAGGACAATCTATATACTTATGATCTTCTTTACAGACCCAACATTGCATAGGTGTCTACCTTGGCCTTTTCCCACCTACTTCATCCATCTTGGGCTCTCTCAAAATTGGTTGTCCTTTAGGACTATTTCTGAAAAATGTTTGCTTGTTCCCCTTCTGCCTCAGCTCCCTCTTAAACTTCCTCTTGTATTCCCAAGCTCTTTGGAAGGTATGCTTTCCTTTATGTTTATCATATAAACATTTTTCCCTCCTTATGGTTTCTTCCAAAGTTTTAGGATCATCATACTGGATTTTGTCACTGATGAGAGATGGCATCCCACTCATATATATCTGGATCTTAACTGTCTCATCCTTAATGAAAGAGACATACTTCAACGGCTCTAGAAATATCTTTTCATATTCATCTATAGTCATGCTTCCCAATTTAAGTTCAAAGAACTCGTTCATCTTTCTGTCATAGTATCTCTTGGTTAAGTATTTATTTTCAAAATGTCTCTTGAATTCCTTCCATGTAACATTCTTCTATTTGATGTGTTGCACTTGCACAAGTTGATCCCACCACATGGATGCCTTTCCTTTCAGTTGATAGATTGCAATTCTTCCTTCTGCATGAGAGGAATAATTATGCAATTGGAAATATTTCCTCATGCCAAGTAGCCATGTCTCGACATCTTCATCTTTCTTATCCTCTCCATCAAAAGTAGGAGGTTTGATCTTATTCATTTCTCCTTTCAACTCATCCACCCCAGACCTCCTATGTTTTCTGACAAGGGATGGACTTGAGCTACTGTGTGCTCTCCTATGGGAATGCTTTTGGGAGTGTTGGTGATGGCTGCTACTACTCCTTGATCTTCCTTTATTCTCAGGGGTCTCGTGACTTTCTGATTTGTTGGAGCCACTCTCCTTATCCAACTTCCTTTCAATTATTTCCAAGATTCACACTAACTTCATATTGAAGTCTTCCTGTTCTCCTTGGATCTCTTAAGCCTTTTTTTATCTGCCTGGTGAATTTGGACATCTTTTTGCAAAATTTTAATGATTTTCATCATGCTCACTTCTTTATCTATTTTGTCTCCATGCCCATTGGAGTTTGTTCCTTCAACTCCCAAATGGAAATCCATTCCTCTAACTTCATCCTCCGGAATGTAAGTGTCATGTGCCTCCTCCATTTCTCTGCACTACGTAACAATCTTGTTCAATTATGACAATTGCTAACTCTACAAAATGTGCAATCAACCAATTTTTTGTCAGGCTATCTGTCTTTATTAATTTTCTAGAATAACATAAACAATCTGATTCAACAAAATAATATCAGAATCCATTTTATGTAGGTCTTGTCGATCAAGAATCCCCACGGCTCTATCTCTGAGCCTTGTTCCATTCTACAATTCACTTTCGGGCGCTAGCCCCTTTTTTTTCAACCCTTAAATCACATGTGACCACGGCTATGACCAAGTGATAATAGTTGGGCGCTTATCCGGAGTCTTGAAACTTCGGGGCTCTGGAGCTTCAGAGGTTTCCAAAGCACATCACAACAAATCTCTTGGAGTTTCGATTGGTGAACTTGCGAAGTGGGTTGGATCAACGATCCACGTCTTCCCAACATCCAACTACTGATATTTACTAGGGAACTATGGGCTTCGGGGCTTCAAGGCTCTGGGACATCGAAGCTTCAGGGATTCGGGACTTCGAAGCTTCGGGGCTCTGGGATTTCAGAGGATTTCATATCTCCACACCTCAAAACTCCCGAACCACGAATCTCTAAATACTTCCACGTCACCCCCTGGTGACGTGATCACATCACGTTACTTCGGTGCTACGAAACTTCGATGATTTCATCCTCCCTTTCCATCCTAAATGATTTCTTCCAAAGTTTCAAGTCTCCAAACCTTGGGATCTGACGCCACATGTCCCCTGTGACCAACGGTCAATATTAACTCCAGCCTTCGAGAGTTCTCTACTCAATGCTAACTGTAACATCTTTCCTCCAGAGTACCAAGTCTCTAGACTTCATGATCTGGCGCCGCATGTCTACTGGGGTCAAGTTATCGTGGGCCTGGTCAAGTTAAATTCTTCGCCCAATTTTTAACTACTCTGTGTATTCATTAGGGGCTCCACTACCCATGCTCGAGAGGAGTGCCACGTGGAAAAATAAAATAAGTGGACGTGTGGCCCAATATGACGGGTGACACGTGTCACGTTCTAATTGGAATTTATATCTTCCAAAGGTTCTTAACTCACTCACATGTGGCACATGTCCCATGTGTCCACATCATTCCTGGTGACGTCCACAGACCATGTCACTTCGGGACTTCAGGCTTCGGAAGATTTTACACTTTCACACTCCAATTCTCTCAAATGTCGAACTCCCGAACTTTCTTACCTTTTAGGGTCCACATAGTACAACTGTCAACAATTAAGGTGGTGGCACATGGCATGTCTAGGAAAGGTCCACATCACCACAGGCGACGTCACCATGCCACACCACTTATGTTCTTCGGCTTTAGTACTTTGGGCTTCAGGGCTTCGGGAGATTCCACACTAGCACACTCCAATTCTCCTGAACGTCGAACTCTCGAACATGTTGATCTTCTGGCACGCGTCTCTTTTTAATGAACGGTTGGGATTAACTCTAGACGTCGAGAGTTTTCACTCTATCACACCTTGTGTCTCCTGAATGTCGAATTCCTGAACAAGTCAATCTCTTGACACGTGTTCCTTCGGATGGATGGTCCAGATTAACTCCATACTTTGGGACTTCGAGGATTTTCACCTTAGCACACTCTGTTTCTCCTGAATGTCGAACTCCGAATACCTCTGATATGCAGACACGTGTCCTTTCTGATGGATGGTCTAGATTAAATCTGGACTTAGGGACTTCGGGATTTTTTGCCTTAACACACTTTATTTCTCCCGAATGTCGAATTCTGAACGACTGTGAGATCTACGGCTCACAACCACCCATGCCCAGATCTGACGGTTGAGATCATTTTTTCCACCACTATGCCTTACCTTTTGCTCTTGGCTTGATCTAACGGCTCCGATATATTCTTTAGATCCTCTCTGGGACTTCAGAACTTTGGGCTTTGGCCCCTTTTGTTCTTATAACACATAAACTTCGTCGAAGTCGCGAATTCCGAAGGACTTGGAGGTTAACTCTCATGCACCTTCCTCCAAATTTGATAGCTGGAAAGGTTGGCCTTTGCCCTACGTAGATCTTATGCCTCAAATTCAAACCTTGTGGCCCAACACAACCATTGTTGCGACTTCTTTCTCTGTGTCCATTCCATAAACTGTTATACCTCATGAGATTCATAACATGGCCAAGGTATTCTCTTGGCACCCAAGGGCATTCTTAACTCACATTTTGTCTGTTTTGACAACAATTCACTCTGAAACCTATGTTCCATTAACCACTTACATGGCCTATCCAGGATTAGTGTTGAAACCATGGCTCTGATACCAATTTATAACGTCCACAGCCCTCACAAGTAGGGCATCGTCACTGAGTAAAAACACTTTTCGCTAATATACTTATATATATATATATATATCTAAAAAAAAATTAACCATACATAAGCATTATGTACATACACATATTCTTGCAGAAGCGACAATAATACATACATGTAATATAAACAGGCAATACTGGTAACATTACAACTTAGATACTAGATACACAACATACAATGAACAGAGAATGTGCAAGATACCAGATATATAAAATATGCAGAACATAAATGAAATGCTAGAAATGACAGAATAACAGTAAAATATCCAGCATAATCTTCACAATACACAGAAATGATATACGAAATAGCAACAGAAATAGCACTTTGAATC
>SNQJ01S0014241.1:37934-83860 GCA_010110895.2 Picea sitchensis
AGGAAGATCCTTCTAGAAGCAGAAGCTTCTATTAGGTCTTCTTACATCCGCTTTATTCTATTTTATTGAAAGGTCTTATTAATATTGACCTTTATTACATCCGAATACATTGATCTACCTATGTGCGGGTTAGGACCTTAACAGAATGAGTACTTATCTTTTAATTGAAGTACACCAACCATGTGCAAACCTTCCATGAACCTCCCAACCTTAGACCATGCTTCTCATCATTCTCAGCAGAGGGTCACCCCCGATCTAGGACTAAACTTCACCGCACAAGGGATTCCTAGGCTAGGCAGAGACAACAGGAAGTTCCACAGTACAACAGGAAGGATTTCCTCCAAGGAGAAACTTACGCTCTGTTGGCCCTTGACCAAGTTTTAGAGTTTCTTGGTCATGTTGACCTATTTTGGGACTTTGACAGCCTGTCAAAGGAGGAGCGCAAGACGAAGCAGAGATCATGGGATCTTGGCCCAATTTTGGATCATTTTTGGGGTTTTTGGGAATATGTAACGGGAATGGGATGTCGGCTCATGGGTTTACCCATGTGTAGGCCTATTTTGTAACATATATATAGATGTTTATGCCATATAGGGGAGTAGTTGAAGTCAAATGAGATATCTATGTGATGTAGGATAAGTTCCAAGAGTTGGATCTGTGTGATCAGGGCTTTGTGCATTCGGTGTAAGACTTGTAGAGCTAAGTGCAAGTCCTTGTGCGAGACTATAGATGGCTTAGTGTTGTAACGCAAGGAAGAAGGATCTAGTGAGTTGCACAGATCTTTTGTCCTGTGCAGACTAAGGGTTTTGATGGCTTTGTGCTTGTAACCGATTGATTGAAGACAACAAAGAAGAAGAGTTGGTGGACGTAGCCCCAGGGTGGGGATGAACCACGTAAACACTGTGTGATGTGTTTTGTGCTTGTCTTGATGTGTTCACATGTTACTTTTTAAGTGCTTTGATATGTTTAGATAGATCTACTTCTGCTTTGTGCTTTGTGCTTATGATATGTGAGAATATTAGATCTGATCAGGATAGTTGTGCTTAGTGCTTTATATGATCATTCTGATCCATTTATATGCTAAGTGCTTAGATACTATAGATTAGTGTGAATGTTGTGATGCTCTGTTTTATCAGTGAAGTGAATAGTTATTGCATATTGCGGGACTGATGGTGCTAAGAGATGTAATAAGTGTTATAATCACATATCGGTGTCCCAGGTAAGGTTGTAGACACCTGAGTCTTGCAACCACCCCTGCCTCTACCTCGGGTGAGACTTCATCTGCTTTGCACGTGTTGCCGAAAGGGCCGATAGTTAGGGCTTTGTTGGTGCGTTGAACCCTAGGTCTGCCCCTGTGCCAACAAATGGTTCCGTTGTTGGGACCTGAAACTGTGATTGTTGGGAACTAAGAAAGAAGAAGCTCTATGCAAATATTCATCCTGAAATTGTGGAAGCTCTATGCGTAGATCTGTGCCCTGGTGCACAATGTTCTACTTGATCTATAAATCTCTATGCTAAAAAAAAAAAAAAGGTCAGATCTAAAAGAAAGAAGCCCGATCTGAATAAAAGAGGTCAGATCTGAAGGAAAGAAGCAAGATCTGAAAGCTTTGTGCTATAAGAAATGTAAAAGTGATAATTTTTTATTAAAAGATGTAATATCTGCAAGCCTCGTGCTCTGATAAAGGTAAAGATAGTAAAGAAATTTAGATCTGGAAGCTTTGTGCTCTGAAGAAGTAAGATAAGTGGAAATTTTTGTTTCTAGAGTATGGATCTAGGTATGTTTAATAGAGTCTGTCCTAGTTTGAAAACTAGGGCATTAATAGATGAAAGAAGGTTTGATATGAGTAGATCTGATAAGAATAGTGAAATATATGTTATACCTATGCATAGAAAGAATGTTCGGACTAACAAATGGATCTAGGATCCCAGAAAGAAATTGTTACAGGTTAACTACCATGATCCTAGTGCACAGTACAGAAGAGGTTGGGGATCATTTAAAAGAAAGAGAGGATTAACCCTCTATTACAGTTGCAGAAAATTGAGACATCTTGTTAAAGAATTCCCTAGGAGAAGACCTAGTTGTATTTGTTGCAAAGCTATGGACCATGAAGTGTTGGATTGCCCCAGATTGATTACTAAGCTTGAAGGAATGAATCTGAAACAAGAAAACCCTAAGGCAGCTCCAGAGGCTATAGCAGAACCCCAGGAAGAATCAGAGAAAATATTTCTACAAATGAAAGAAACCTTGAATGAACACTGACATATTAGATTATCAGAGATCTTTGAAGACAAAGAATACATCGAAGCAAGAATAGGAGACTTCGACATTGACTGTGTTCTAGATGAAGAGACAGAGGTGAATATCATATTAGAGATAACTTGGGAAGCTATAGGGAGGCATGCTATGATTCCATCGTTAGGAGGACTAGGGTTATTCAGGGGAAAATTGGTCAACTTGTGTGGAAGGCTCGCTCAGATACCTATGACCGTCAATGGAACTTCAACAGAGGAAGATGTTGATATTATTAAATTTGTTGAAGATAGTGCCCCATTTACCATGTTAATAAGAAAACCTTGGATTGGAAAAGATCAAGACAGACGCAAGAAAGAAGAAGAAGCCTTGGAGCAGAAGGAACGGGAATTAAAATATTTCATGACCAGAAGGATCACACACTTGATCAAAGAACAGGAGAATAGGTCGAAGCTATTTAACACTGGAAACCCAGATGTCAAAGTTGCAAAAACATTAGAAGACTCACAGGAGACTGAAGTACCTATCTCAGATAAAGAAGAGGTGTTACCCCTGAGTCCTAGGAGATAATCTTAACAGCACGAAGTAACTAAGACCATAGAAAATAAGAATCAGAGTGGAAAATGAACTACCAAGACGAAGCTCACTGGAAAGAGGGATAGAAAGAAAAGTAAGAAGAGAGCTAAGTTGCAGAAGGTTCCAGAAGGAACCTCGCAGACAAAAAATTTGCAGAATTGGAGGTTCGCCTGGATATCAAAACATTAACACATGGCACTTTGCCATGGTGAATCAATATAGCCATTGGGGATATTATAACTATTCAATCGACGCTCTGAATGGGAAAAAAGGCAATAAAGGTCTGCCATCATACCGTTAGACCACACCATAACGGATCGAACAAGAGTTAATGAAGGCCCATAATCGTTGCAAGTGAACCATTGTCGAGTTGCCTACTTATCTCATCATGTCATGCACGGAGAACACTTTTGATAACTGAGAATTTGAAGCCCGCAGACTAAGCAAATTGTATACAGTGATCATTGTGTTATTGTTGTTTATTCTAGTGACGAATCTAAGATCATTGTGACCCGGAAAATTTTAATCCCGAGTGTGTATGTCCAATGAGCTCACCACAGTTGAAGAATCAGTAACGAAAGTTCTCCTCGACTTAATGACTAAAAGAGTCATGTCGGATAGAGGAGTGTCTACAGGTGTACAAGCATCTTCGACGAGAGGACTGTCGGCCTCTCCGTCCACTGCTCGAGCCAGTCCATTCCGGCCAGTAGATGAAAAGTGAACTAAGCATAGGGATGATCTCGCAAATGCTAAGTTAATATTGAGTATACTACCCACCTATCTACCACCTCTTAGAGGCGCAATCAATCGAGACAGTGTGCCCAGATATTTTGAGTACACTTTGGTCACTGCGTACCTCCGGAAGGGGATATGCATAGTGCGCGCAGACCAGGATAAGATCACGGCATTGAATTTTAGCAACTTCAACCTCGGCGACAAGAAAGTTTATAGCATGCTCGCCCCACATAAGTATCTGACCAAAAAAAAAAGGAAAGAATTCAAAGATAATTCCTCAATCATGGACCCATAACCTCGCACAGTCCACACTCCTCAATGTTATGAAGATCCCGCACTTCGGTAGGCACCAAGAAGTGAACACATGTGTCATGCTACTGTTGTCCTACTACCATGGTGGATATTTGTGGTTGAAATGACGTATCACAGTGGATCTGACGTTGATCAATCAGATCATAGGGCTAAGCATGCAAGGCCCTGACCCACATGAGTTCTACCCCATAAAGACCACGGATCACACTCTTGCGCAGAAGATCAAAGACACCTAAGGTGATGAAGAGAAGGGCACACAGGGCTACAAGGTATCTTCTATCCAAAGAAGCACAGTGTGCCTCACCTGCCAATTGATCGTAGGAAAGTTGGTGCGAAAGAATCGACCCACCCAAGTCATGGGGTTCGTAGTCGACCTTGCAGGGAAGTGCGCAAAAGGACTTCATATGAATTGGGTGTAGTACCTGGTAAACTAGTTGGAACTTGACTGCAGAGAAGTGCATGATCAAGGGTACAAGTTCCAATTCAGTTGGCTTCTCATACTAGTCGCTTTCATCGCGTGGGAGATGTCGGAAGGTGCAACCTTCTTGGACATCGAACCATTTGAACCTCTAGTCACGAAGTTCAATACACTGTGGTACTCGAACAACATGAATAAACAGTGGTAGTCAAATGTCATGTTCCACACATATTACAAACAGCTAAAGATCGATATCCATTCTGAGCCTCGTATAACCCCGAACACTCTCCACAGGTTTAGGCCCTTGATGAAATTCAGTGCATACCGCCATTTCATCTATATCCCAGCGTGTGTTGACGAGCACAAACAACAACTGCAATCATACTACAAGTTGACAAAGGAGGATTTCGAGGAAATCACCAAGGAATGGTCGGTAGACCTCCTCATCCCAGTAGACCCCGTGGAGATATCTGATATTGACATCCCCGAAGCAGCGCATGATACTCCTATACCTAGCAAAACAAATAATACCGAAGAGGTCCATGATTTAGACATCGCATCTGTGAAGACCGCTTCCATCTCAGTAGAGAAAGGAGGAGATGGCAGAGAGATAGATGGTGCAGAAGTGGAATAAAAGAAAGGCGAAGTTACATTGCCTAGAGACAAGGAGAACTCCTTAAAGAAAAGGAATGTTTCCCCTCTGAAACCTTCCTCAAGGAAGAAATCAAAAGCAACCAGGACCAAATTTGAGACCACCCTCACCTCAGAAGACTTTGACTTCATCGTCGCAACACTGAACGATGCTTCACTGGAGATAGAAGAGAGGCAAGAAGTTAAGAAGGTGAAGGTTCTCAATAGGATCAAGGTTGAACTTCAAGGAGTACAGCAGGCACTATATTCCATCTGCATAGTTTCCACTACGCCTCCGTCATTGGAAACACTAGAACTAGGTGATGAGTTAGCCCAACTAAATTGCATGGTTGATACAGTTGAAGCTTGCCTTCGACGAGATCAGGATGAAACAACACAAGCCACCCAGGATTTAGTGCAAGTACAGTAAGACCTTGAGGAGCAACGGAGTACTGCAGAATGGGAAAATCTTGCTCTGCAAATGAAATGGGATGAAGAAAAATCAAATTTACAACAAAGCAAGGAACAGTTGCTCGTTGAGCAACTAGAAGTTAAGGAAATGGTCAACAGAGCACTTTGCTCTGTGACAGTTGTCGAAGTAAAGACCGAACAACGAGTTCCACAATAGGTGGCACAACTTGAAGAGGTAATCCAGCAGCTCCAACAATGCATAACAGACTTGGAGCTCCACACTATGCTCGAGACCCCTCAAGATGTAAGAGACCTAAGGGAAGAAACTTCCCACAGCGCAGTTGACAAATTAAAATCTCTTTCCTTTGAGTGTAAACAGCTAATTAATTGTAGTGCTTAGACCTACGAAAATCTCACTGAGAACCACGAGTTACAAGCACTGGAGTCGCACCTCCAAGAAGCGAAGCAGCACATAGACACACTTCAGGCACAGCTGAAGGCCCTATCGGTCGTAGAAATAATGAAGAGATATCACGAGCAATGCACAGCCCAGCAACAGATCCATACGATCCAAAGAAAAGTGATGGACATAACTCAACAACTCCAACCAGTGCAAGATAAGGCATGCCTGTTGTTTACATATATCGAGTGCCAAGGAGCATAGATAGAACAGGTCATCATCACAGCAGAACAATGCCTAGATGGGCCAGTGAACGATGCAGTGATCTAGGAGTTCATAGAACAAGAGGCCACAATAAAAACAAAATTCGAAGCAGCTCGAGCCAAGCTCGAGGCATTCGAGGCAGAACTAGGCAGACCAGAGTGACTCGAGACGAGCCAGAGGTGAGTGTTGGGGGCTTGTTGGCCCTTGACCAAGTTTTCAAGTTTCTTGTTCATGTTGACCTATTTTGGGACTTCGACAACCTGTCGAAGGAGGAGCGCAAGACGAAGCAGATACCATGGGATCTTGGCCCACTTTTGGATCATTTTTGGGTTTTTGGGAATATGTAACGGGAATGGGATGTCGGCCCATGGGTTTACCCATGTGTAGGCCTATTTTGTAATATATATATATAGATGTTTAGGCCATATAGGGGAGTACTTGAAATCGAATGAGATATCTATGTGATGTAGGCTAAGTGCCAAGATTTGGATCTGTGTGATCAGGGCTTTGTGCATTCGGTGTAAGACTTGCAAAGTTGAGTGCAAGTCCTTGTGTGAGACTATAGACGACATAGTGTTGTAACACAAGGAAGAAGGATCTAGCGAGCTGCGCAGATCTTTTGTCCTGTGCGGAGTAAGGGTTTTGATGGCTTTGTTCTTTTAACCAATTGACTAAAGACAATAAAGAAGAAGAGTTGGTGGACATAGCCCCAGGTGGGGGTGAACCACGTAAACACTGTGTGATGTGTTTTGTGCTTGTCTTGATGTGTTCACGTGTTATTTGCTAAGTACTTTGATATGTTTAGATAGATCTACTTCTGCTTTGTGCTTATGATATGTGAGAATATTATATCTGATCGGAATAGTTGTGCTTAGTGCTTTATATGCTCATTCTGATCCATTTATATGCTAAATGCTTAGATTTTGTAGATTAGTGTGAATGTTGTGATGCTCTGTTTTATCAGCAAAGTGAATAATGATTGCATATTGTGGGACTGAAGGTGCTAAGAGGTGTAATAAGTGTTATAATCACAGATCAGTGTCCTAACTAAGGTTGCATACACCGGAGTCTTGCAACCACCCCTGCCTCTACCTCGGGTGAGACTTCATCTGCTCCACAGGTGTTGCCGAAAGGGCCGGTAGTTAGGGCTTTGTTGGTGCGTTGTTGTAGCATTGAACCCTGGGTCTGCCCCTGTGCCAACATGCCCACTGCTCACAGACTCTCATTCCCCACATGCATTCCCACCCCAGAGTGTACACCTTCAATGTCACACAGTCCATCGGTTTCTACACCTCCCTTTCTAGGGGTTCAACAATAGGTTGGATCATAAATTCTCAAAGCTCTGTAGCTGCTACTGTACTAACTCTAGAAGAACACTCTTCCTTAGCACACTCCCTCACCTGTAGAGAATTTCTCACAGCCCTGACATCCTGCTTCTTCTATCCACACTCTCTCACCTGGGAGAGTTACCCACAGGCCTAAAAACCTACCTATTTAGACCAGCTCTTAAGTCAACCAGGTAACCACAGTAGCAAAATTGGGTAAGGCAAGGGATGGCTCAACAATTTACACAGGTTCACGATGGTAAATGGTTCAACAATGGCAGAATCGGCCGACTGCGTGCCTGCTCGGTGTGTGAGTGAATCGGGGCAATGGATGGCTCACCTCATCCCAATGCTAAGAGCGAACTCCTCAGGAAAGATGGCCTGAATGGTTCATGAACCCCCACAATGGTGGAAATTCCCACATAAATCTGCATGCGTCCTGGGTGACACTTAGCTCTTCAGGAGGACGTTCCTCTCCCCAAAGGAACTTAGGATAGTTGGGTTTATTTCCCCAAACTTTAGTAATCTAAGGAAATACATTCTAATATTCCCTTGGGATAAGCCCTCAAGCTTAGCCCATTTTCCTAGTCTCTCAGCCCCCTCCCTTACCCAACCTAGTGGAGCTTACTCCACCATACTCTTTCTTCGTGGTCGGTCTACACGCAACAATGTTGTTTATATTAATAATATGAATATTTACATGTACAAAACAGGCTCCTGGCCTTTAACATCTAGGCTCTCCGGCCTAATAAGCATATAATCCTACCAGCTTATAAATATTTGGCTCACCAACCTACAAAGCATGTTACATTCATAATTACAACCAGGGCTCGGCCTTGGGATATTACAATTACTATTGAGGTTCAAATTAGTTATAAAGTATAATATAAAGGTGAAATAAAAGTTATAAAGTGTTAACTACAAGAAGGTAAAGTTATAAATTTTATTATAAAAGTGTAAAAAAAAAATTATCTAAAGTTTTAAAAGAAGATTATAAAGGATGGAGACTTCATAGATTTCAAGATTTTAATGCTCCAAGTGAAGAAGGGAATAAGTGAAGTATAAGTAAATAAAATAATATTTTATTATATATATATATATTAGAAAATAAAATAAAATAAAAGTTATTTTTTGAAGAAAGGAAGAGTAATAAAGAGATCTAAAAAATGGATTTTAACGTAAAAGAAGGGAGGTTTACGCATAAAGGACTTTCAACACCTATTTTTGATATATTAAAAGTCAAAAGAATTGTTCAAGGAAAAAATATTAATGTTGTGATTTGTCCGTACAAGAAGGAAAATTACATCGGTGTTGATATTGCCAATCAATTATCAATTTTAGAGTCAAATATGATAGAAAATAACTTTGGCAAGACATAAATTAAGAATCTACAAGTAACAATTGACGGTTATAAACACATTTCTGAATTTGATGTTACAAAAATGATTGAACCCAATGTTGGTATAATTCTCGGTTTAACCTAGCTAGAAACACTAGGTACTTTCATCTTAAATGTGGAAAAACAGTTTTTGACATTTTCTATAAAATGAAGAAAGTTACACTCCAAGACATTTTAATGATGTGAGATTCAAAAGTCCCATCATTATAATATTTTAAAAATATTTCAAAAATGATCAACCAGGATGATCAAATGACAACACAAAAAAGCAAGAAGAAGTTGACAAAGTTGTTGCTAATAAAGAGGAAGAAATTTCTCGTCTCAAGAATCATAATCAAAACTTGATTGCACAAATTAAGAAATTAAGGAATAAAAAACAAGGTGATCAAAATTTAGAACAAGCTCATCAAGATTTCGAGAAGAAATTATTCGAAAAGGATGATGAATTTTGTCACCTTAAAAGTCATAATCAAGACTTAATCGAACAAATTAAGAGGTTAAAAGATGAAAAAGAGTTGCAAAAAAAAATTCTCATAAAACCTTTAGTACAGGATCAATGGTCAATAAGGAATCTATGACTGATCACGTAAAGAAGATACCAAATATTGTCCAAACCTTAGAGAAGGGAACAAACATGATCCAATTGAATTACCAGAAACATCACAATTTGAAGATAGATCCAACAAATAAGATCCATAAGAGATTTGGGTGCCTTATCATCATCCAAATCACAAGAATCTTTACAACCAACAACAAGATCAAGCGAAATATAAACAAGTTTCTATGAAAGTAGATCTGGGATAGATGACTCTCGAGAAGATGCAACATATTACTTCAGGAATTTGAAGATTATATCGTTTTTTCTTGTCAAGTATCACAACTACAAAAACAAAAGACCATGATAAGACAATTCGAGCTAGAACAAGAGATAGGTATTTCTCTAATCATGCTTTGAGGACAAATCGTTTTTAAGGGGAAGGCAATGTTATGAACACAAATATATAGAAATATGTATAATAATAATAATAATTAAATACATCATAAATGAAAATATGTGTATGTTGATGAAAGAGCACCCCCTACGAGGGTATATAAACGAGCCCTCATTCTAATTGTAATCATATTATCTTATTCATTCTCTTATACATTTATGTATTATTTATTATTCTCATGGATATCTTTATATTCCAAGTATTTTGGATATTTAACTTGTAAGCCAGATTTGGTTATTACAAATACTACCTAAGAACACTCTAGAGAAGGAACCTTCTAGAAAACCTTCTCATATTTATTATGTTCACACTAATATATCTACTACCATAGTGGGCCTTATTTAGTAATATAGTGGACCTATTCCACCTTACTTTGAATGGCCTCCACTATCATCACTATGGGCCCTTTGACCACACCCCCCCCCCCCCCNAGATACACCACATTCCATCCCCCTTCACATGTTTCATACTTGAAATATGGGAAGAAACCATACAATATGACCGACTCAACAATGTAGCCAATTGGTACCAAGTGTGTGAATCCATCCATCCTAATGGAAGATGAACATGATGTCCAAGTGTTTCCTTTGCACCCTGATGTTGATCCTTATCGTGCCTTTGGTGCCATGGGATTGTTGCTCTATCCTGACATCATCCCGCAGTCTTGGTATTCCTCTATGCACCTCTTGATTGGTTTCCTTTCTTATGCCATGCTAGTCCATAATACGTGTATTGATGCTCACACCCTTGTCTTGATGACTATTGTTTCTCTATGTGGAGTGGATGGCTATATACAACAACTTTGGGAATTGATTCTTCTATCTTCAACTCTTCAACATGGTGTTCCTTTGAGTCATTGATCTCCATGGATTATTTATTATGTCGTTACTAGGGTTTTTCTTTATTTCCTTCTATACACTTTGCCTCTTATTCAACTTCGGACTCTACAATAACTTATGTGCTTGCTCCCATGGGCTCTGCTTTATTACTAAGAGACACATCATGCAATGTAATTTTATTTTTCTTATACCAAATATTGATAAACTTCTTTGACACATTGACATTAATTGTATCCACTAATTCCATCCAAGTATATCCAAGAATAACATCCACATCATTCATATCAATGGCACAAAAATTAGAATTCAATACATATTTATCCATAGTGAGCTTCAAATCTTTAAAAAATTGAACATTTTCACCCTCAACCTGTGTGCTTTGAATACTATTTATAGGAACTTGCAATCTATTAACCAACTAAACATTGATAAAAAAAAATTGGAAATAGGTTAACATAAATAATGCATTTATGAACCTCTAATATAGAGTTTCCACATGAAAAGAAACCCTTGGTGATTTCTTTATTGTTACACTTTGTATGAGACCACTTGTCTAAAACTATTTTTTCATATGCTTCAGTAGAAAGTTCCATCAACTCACAAAAGTCAAATGATTTCCACCATGTTATCCCCTAGCCTAGGGATAACTAAGGAGATTATGTCTCGAGGCCACAGGTCCTCCTGTCAGTAGCAGCAACATCTATCCCATCGGCCTGGTCCTGAAGCAGCAGTGGGTCTTGCGCCATGAGATAATGAGTCTGGGTATCATTTTATGTGTCACTCTGATTCTCAAAAAAAATGAATATGTGCATTTAATTCTCTTTTTCTTCATGACGTGTGCTTGGACTTTATGCCTTTTGACTTGTCCATACCTGGGGGGGATGGCAGAATGCTCTAGCAAGTTGGTTCCCTTAGGAGTGAGTTTCCAATGTGTGGATTCATGAAAGGCCATCATCCATTCCCACCATACTTATCACTTTTCTTCATCTTCCCTCTCATCCATCCCATGCATTGGTTTGGGAATTGGGTTGGCCAAGATAGAAAAGGGTTGTACCTTTCCTTGTGGGAAGAAGGGGCTAAAGGCTCAGAGGGTAAAAGTAGCTGGAAAAAGATAAAATCTAAAGAACAAAACCTTCAAATGCTTCTCCTTGGTATCCCCAAGAAAGCAATAAAAGGCTTCTCAGCAAGGAAAGGAGGGACCCATAAAATAAATAAACTCAAGACCTAGTTAGAGGATAGGGGGTCTCATCATGAGCCAACCTATTAGGTCCATGGGCATGTAGCAGTATGACACTTCCATTCATCTGGTCACCATGCCAGGGTAGTGGCTCTTGGTAGAATAGCCAAGAGAAAGGGGGTTTCATCACAAGCATGCCTTTTCATCTCCGTGAAATGCTTGTGGGTAACACTATCACTACTAGTCACCACGTTAGGGCAGTGTCCCCCAACTATTCTCTTGAAATAAAAAGAAATAAGATAAAAAGGGTAAAAAATGCATTGAATGGGCTTGGAAACATTTGCATCCATAACAAGGTACAACTCACCCTCTTCAGAGGCACCCACAGGTACGCCCTACATTTCCCTATCATCACTGCACCCATTTCCCAAACATCCCCATACCATCTCATGCACTTACATGACATAGATTGGTCTTCACCTGGAAACATCCCACATCTAACGAGAATTATCCCAATAGGAAGTCCTGAAACCCTCTCCAAACCTGGCTTGTAGAATAACATAACGTCTTTGAGCACTTGTCTGGGAAAGGGGGGTTTTATGCACATGTTTGGGTAACTTGATTATTAGATGTGATTGACATTGCTATGATCCCTGTGACTTATGAGCCCATGGAGGTAGTACTTGTTTTTGTTGCAGGACCATGCCTGACGAACAGGTACACATGGGAAGATGATTAGATCGGACCTCCATAGGGCTAAAATCCCACCATATGGATGTTGAGACCTCTGCAAGGGGTAGACATGTACCAGAGGCTTGCACCGAAGAGAGAGGAGGACGTTCCAGCAAAGACATCCTGGCAGGCTTGGACCCAGGGGGGTATTTCCCTTCCACCATGATGTTGTCCCTTGAAGGCCCTTGACGTCATCATTCAGAGCCTTGATGTCACCCAGTTGAGGCACCCAGCTTGAGGAGTCAGGATGACATTGGTTGGCACGTGTGGCAGTTCCAAAGGGGGTTTTCAGCCCCAACATTCCACTTGGAGGGATAATGTTCTAGCAAGGAGGATAACATCACCCTAGGAGGGGCATGACGTCACTCTAAAATGATTATTTTTAGGGTTTTATTTAAAAAAATTATGTAAAATTGGATTTTCTCATGTCAATTGGCCATGTCAGCATTTTTTACCTAATTTTGTAATTAAAGGTCATTGTGATTGTATAAATAATGGATTTATCCCTTGTATTATTTCATCATTCTTTCTCTCACTAAGTGAGGTCTAAAATTTGGCTCCTTTAAGGTTCTTTGGCTGAAATTAAGTGGTGCGCAACTCTTGGAGGAGGCTTATATTGGTGTTTTTGGCATTTTTCTTGGTAGAAATTCTTCAACTAGGCTAATTGCTAGATTATTCTTGGTGAATGTAAGTGAATTTATGCAATTCTTCTTTACTTTGAATGGTTATAGTACATTTACTTTGCATTTTTCCAAGATTATGAAATTGCTAGCTTAAAGCCCTAGGAGATCAAGCACATGTTATTGTCCTTGTCTTAATTGCTTTTCACCTACTTGATTGTGCTAGAAAGCCTATCCTTTTAAGCATTGTGCTAGAGCCCTACCATTGTATCACTCTAGCATCATTTGCTTCATCAAGCCATTACTTACTTCAAGCTTGAGCTAAAGACGAAGGAAAACCTCTAGGGCCTACGGTTACCTACTTCCTAGTAGTTGTTTTCCTTCTAGGGCTTGTTGATTGAGGCCTTGGGTTACCAACACCTCAACCATCATCCCTCTTTGTCCTTAGCTCACACATTATCATTTGTTTCCTTCACTATTGTTGCTGCAAAAAGTGACTCCATTAGCCCTAAAGACATTGATCTAGACCTTATATTTGATTGATTGATGAGATCAACCCTTAAATATTTTACCTCAAGCTATCTACTAACCTTTCCTAACCCTAGATTAGACTAATTCACTAACCTTCTTGTTGTTGTTACAAAATTAAACTACAACCAATTATTACAGCAGTAAAATCTCTTAAAAGCAATTGCAAAAGTTGATTTTTACATTGTCTAATTAACTTCCGACAAGTGCTAGTATATTTCTATTGTTAGGTCATCATTTTTTGTCATTTTCAATCTTATTGAAGGCATTGATTATGAATCCATCATCTTATATGCATTGCTATTATAGATTTTTTGTTTTCTTCATCTTGCATCAACTTATTGCTTTCATTGACAAATCCGAAGTTTTATGAAGCACTAACATCGAATTGTGCTTGCAAAATAGTGTTTTTTTGTTGCTTTATTCTGGGCAGGTACACTCAAGCATATCATTTCTTCATTTGCTAAAACTTTAGGACTTTCTAATTGGTGTGACTTGTGAGAGGGGATATATTTTCTTGATACTTCAACCTTTGCCTTCTCAAACCCCCAGGTCACTTGGGACATCTCCCCTAGGATATCATCCCTAAATAGAAAGAGGTGTCTTATTAAGGTGACAGTGATAGGACAACCTCATGTTACACCAATTTTCCCTCCTTTAGCCTTTCCCTTCAGGACAAGTACAAATTGCATAATAACACACCATATGAGAGCATCTTCTTTAAAACCATAGTGTCGACAAAATTTCCACCTCTCTTTCCATAATGATTTCCAATGTTGCATATAGTCTTCAATACTAGGGCTATCATCTTTTCCAATAAAATTCATCTTTCTTGGAAGAAATCTTCAACAAAAACTAGGGCTTAAAAATAACTTACTGTGCAAATCGCGTGGCTTTTTCCGTAAAAACCTTGAAAAAATGTTGATAAATTCACCTCCCGAACTCCATTTCGAATGATTTTATTTCTTGAAATTGGGTATTTTTCCGAGAGGAATTCAAATACCCAACTTGTTTATGCAAATTCTGCTCAAAAAGTTTCATAACTGAATCTAAAATGCATCGCCCCCTTTTTTCCCTTGAAAAAATATGCAAAAAGAAAAATTTCTTCCTTTCTTTGGACAAAGAAAGTTCTTTGATACCAAATTTTATGACATCATATATGAATATAGAATATAGAAGATAAATCTTGAACTTCAACAATAAACTTGAAGCTTTCACATACAAAAATGAGATAAAACCCTTGAGGTAGGGTAGCACCATATATTAATCCTTACAGAACGATAACACTCTTCAAGCAATGCTTGATACATTTACGATATTCTTCACTGTGATCATTACATTGCCCAACCCTTACTTATATAATACTACCTAAGAACATTCTAGAGAAGGAACCTTCTATAAATCCTTCTCATATTTATTATATTCGCCCTAATATATCTGACTACCATAGTGGGCCTTATTTAATAATATAGTATACCTAGTCCACCTTGCATTGAATAGCCTCCACCATTATCACTATGGGCCCTTTGGCCCCACATTACCTTCCTAGTGTTAATGGGTCCAAATGGAATGTCAAGTAGGTAAGGGAAAATTCCCGATGTCGTGTCCCAATTAGACTCGCGCTCGTTTGGGATGGAAAATTCTGACTAATATGCGGGCCTAGTTGCCACTAAAAAATAAAAGAAAAAAGGAGAAAAACCATCCCCCGAATAATTCTTACTAATATAAATCTAATCTAATTAAATAAAATGTGAACTATCTAATCTAACTATTTCTAACATATATTGGAGGAGCATTTTTAACATATAGATACATTATGAGATTATATTACTGGTTGCATAAATAGTTCATGACAAACATCAATATATGAAAACAATGAAGCTACAGATTGAATCACAATTAGTTGTGGATTGAACCTATAACATTACCATTCTATCTATTATAAATCATTCAAGAAACTCATGAAACAACAACACACGTAGAATATTCCCATACATAGTCGCAAACATTTATGATCCCAAAATACCTTCTGCTCTTTATTGAATCAGATATAATAGTACCATCTGAAGCCACAATGGGAAAAACTCCCTCTTTCATTCAATGTTATTATTTATATAAAACAAGGAATACTTTTCACATTATTTAACTGCCAACAGTTAAATCCCTTCAACTTATTTATTTTGTTTTATCATACAATTTGAATTTCCATTACATATTCTTTAATGAATATATGAAAATTAGAAACAAAATTTAAGAAGACTCTTGAATTCGTCATATTCTTGTTGTAGGAAGTTTATGAATCACAGTTGTTGGAAATATCCTCGACTTTGCTCATCTACACCCTCTTCTTCTATTCTGTTTGAATTTTTTGGGTGTTCTCTGTGGTTAAGCATGTGAAAAGGATTCACCGACATATTCTTCACTGCTCTAGATTTCCAATGATCCCTCTCGTGCCTGATTTGGTCTTCTGGATCCCAAGATTTGGCTTGTTGAACAATTCATAGTCCATCTTCTCCAATCAAACCCGTGGTTCCCTTTCCCATGAATTTTCCAGGCATTTCTATTGATGATTTGGCTCAGATTCCTATTCTAGCACGTTGTCCTACCCATCATTTTTCCAATGAGCCATATCTCTCTTGATTTGCCTCACGGAACATGAGTTATAGCCTGTTGAAGTTGATGCTCAGCAGTCATTGATTTGATCACGGGGTTAATCTAAGCCATTGATTTCATATACCTAAATAATTATCCCACATGCATTGTGGGAATTGACTATGAGGGGTTTATATTGTTTTCCCAACCCTTATTAGTTTGTGTGTAGAATTAGGGTAGGCATGGAACCTTAAGCCCATATAGATATTTTGGCCTAAAACTTGGAGGAACATATAAAAAATATATAAATATAAATAAATAAATAAATATGTACAAATTTGAAAAATAATTAAATTATAATCCCAACAACATGTCTGATAGGGGGAATAAATTAAAAATAAAAAATAAAAATATAATTCTACACGAAAATTGGAAAACCCATGAACTTGAAATAATAATTAAATTATCTCGGAATACTCATAAGGGATTGATGACAAATGCATGAAAAATCAATCCTCGGGGTAAAAGGTAATTTCTGGAATAAGTGGGAAATTTAAAACCATGTGTAAATTTGGAAAAACATAGGTAAAATACAAAAATAAGTAAATGAATGAATAAATAAAAATAGGAATAAAATAATAAAAATTAAAAATAAAAATAAAACAAATAAAACTATACAAAATCATATTTACAAAATAAATTATGGATATGGTTGGGGGAATTAGGCTTGGTTCCACATGGGTCAAGGTTCCATCACTTGTTGGATCATTTTATGCTTGTGCGTGTCCTTCCTAATGCGGGGGATTTTTATACCCAGGGTTTGTCCATAGTTGACCAACAAAAACCCCAAAGCATCAACATATCAATCTTCAACAAAGGCCGAAGAAGGTCTCACCCGAGACACAATGAGGATCACAAAGACCATTTGGGCTCATGACAAAGATGAAGGACTAAATACATAGGGATACATTCGGGATATAATACATACACTCCATTAACAACAAATTACTATTATCAATATGTAAAACAATACAAGCACATATCCAAATAACACGAGTGACACACGATAGATCAGAATTGTTGCAACTTTATTACTCCTTCCATTCCATTGAACACAAGCATACATTAAGAAAACTATATTCAACGGAAACAGAGTCTCATGTCCCCTTTAGATAATTTCCTAGAATTACAACACACTACTCCATGCGCATCCTTTTAGACCTCAGACATATGACAGACTCATACTTATATTCATAAACATTACAAGATTACAATATTACAAAGGCTCATAGAGAGCTCGACAAACAAAAAACAACTCAATAAATTCTCTGAGTGTCTAACTCTATTTTTGATGTCGATGCTTCCTTTTATGGCTTTCTTTGCTCGGTAGCTCTAACTCTTTCAGTTCAGTTGCACTTGCTCTACTAACAAACTACCTCACATGATTTTGGCACCTACCTGCAGTCCACATAGCCTTATGGAATCGAGGAAATCTTAATTGCCTCGCCAAATCATACTTTTTCAGCTCCACGTTCCCTTGTGATGTTGGTAGTAATCATTTGAGAATATTTATCGATGATTCCTTTCTTGATTATGGCATGCATTTTCTTGATTTCTAGTGCAACTGACAAAACTCAGGTCGACGTGCACTTGGTAGACTTCAGGCTTGGCATGCAATATCAAAACTTGGTTTAACGCACACTTCTTGTCATTCTTTGTGCATTATCTTAGTCACACACATAAATGGAATGGTCATGCACAAAACTTTGAATGAGTGCGTGCAAGATTAACCCAAAAATTTGGGTGCCAACAGGCCCCCTCCACTATTACTTGGCTTGTCCTCGAGTCAACTGCCTTATGGAATCATTGTCTCAACGGATGGGACAGTGCTTCTAAGTTTTTGCATGAACTCCTTAAACTGGCCCTCAAGATCATTAAGGTATCCCTGGAGATCCTACATGAGCTAAACAATCGCCTCGACTTCAACTGTTGTGACCTGAGAAGCTATCAGGTCCGTTGTGTTGATTTTCTCAATGAGAGGGACGACATAAACCTATGCGTCTGAGAGCTATGTAAAAAATATCAAGGCCTTATTGGTCTCATAAGTGATCATCTCTGACATACTTTGTTGCTCATCCATAGCTACAATGATCTCCTTTATTTCTGCTGCAATTTCTAGCATCATAGTGGTGCGCTTCCCAGGAGGCGAAGAATCCAAGTCATGCTTTTGTTGTGTGACTTCATCCTCAGTTTCTCAACCTCTATCATGGATAGTAGTTATTTATAGAGGACCTTTTAAATGGTCCCACAAATTAAAGCTTTGAGTAACTAATGCTGAGAAATACTAGGTACGGTTTTGGCCATCCTGGATGGTTTTTTAGGCAAGGGAAATCTACCTATGTAGTTCTGTCTCCTCCAGCATTACCTGTTGAATCTGCACATGAAATTTGAGATTTTGATATTGCAGGACATGCATGTGCTCGGTGACTTGTTTCATTTTCTATAGTACCGAAAGCTCTAGCTAAACCTTTTCATGTTGGTAAACTTGGAAATAAGCATCGTTAGGAGTAGTGACCATCTCGACGTGGCTAATGAGGATGACTGCATATTAGCCCTAAGTTTATGTATGTGTTGCCACTTCATCAATGTGTACGCCCTGTAAATTTTCCCGAGCCTCTTCAACTTCCTGATGCACGTGGGATTCTTGTTGTAATTAGGATCTTGTGGCAGTATGACTGGAGAATTCTTGGTCAAATTCAAGGCATAGTTGGGCCTGCTTGCAGGCGATAACTTGGTGGCATTCCCCCAGATCGTAAACCATAGTAGAGATAAAGCTCTAGATTTTAATAGTAGAGACCTATGACATGTCAATTTATGCTCTAGTTGAGGTTGAGGGGATCACAGTGAGGGGGTCGACACTTAGTGTTTTGCAATGACTGTCTCTAGGAGCACTGGTGTATTAGGTTGCTAGGGGGTGGAGATTCGGGCAGGGAGGACAGAGCCAATTGATTTTTGGTCCAGAGTATCCACCTTTCACATCATGTCATTTTGAAAGACCCGTTATTTAACCAACTGCATGAGAATTTGATTCATCATATTTGCTACTTGTCAGCTTTATGTTGGGGAACCAACCTCTACTTAGTGTGGGGTAGTAGTACACCCGCATTTGTGGGAACTAGGTTAGACTTTGGGTTGGGCCGAGGGAAGTGGAACTTCTTCTTCAATCAGAGTCATGTGGGGTGGAGATGAGCAATCTTTGTCTCAACTGGAGTCAATGTCGATATGAGTTGTGGCAAGAGTTTTGGATGCTCGCTTTCACATTTTCGTTGTTGTCACATATGCTTTAGATCCCCCCATGCTTTGGATGTGTTCATATTAATTAGGATACTCCCTATCCTTGGACTCGTCTACTTTGTCACGGTTTTGGGTAACAGTTGTGGCCCTATTCTGTTCCTGGAGATTCATTGTCCTTAGCTCAAATTCATCTTGCGCCTCCCAGAAGGGAGGTCGGTATTTGGAAAACCAATGTGCAACTCCATCCATAATATCCCTTTCCATAATACAGAAGGGGAGCAATGCTATAATCTTGCATGGAGTTGCGTAGGAAGATATTAAAACATTATGGAAATTACATTTAAATTGAAGATAACCATCATGCATATCAAATATGTGGGATAGGATGTGGACCCTCTTACCATAAGCATTGATCAAATGTGCGTACCATTGATGGAAGGATTTAGCAATCTATGCATGGGCCTCTACATTCTTGGAATGTTGGAGTTGTAAGAACCGGGGAGAAAGAAATGATGGGGCCTCTTCCATGTCGATTTCAAATCCAAGTGGTTGTCTCCATAACACCATACCCAACAACAAGATGATCCAACTGTAGAGAAATTATTTCCCTTCATCCTGAGCGTTCAAATAGCCAGTGATGAACTCTTTGAATAAGTAGGGGGCCCAAGCAGTCTGGATCTCATCAACGTAGTGCTATGTCGTGAGAACGACCCCGATAGTTTGTTTTTCCTTCTGACATTTGTGGATAAGTTTGCATCCAAGTAGTTGTCTAACAAACCTCATAGTCAAATTGTTAATTTCAAGGATTACAACCTCACTCTTCCCCTATGTGTGTCGTATTTAGAATAAACTTCCTCATGCGGTGCATCCTTTTCCTTAAGACTATCCATCAGATCTTCGTCAGAAGTGGGAAGGACTGAAATCTTGTGTATAATGGCCTGGTCGATAAGATAACATTGGTCCAGCCATAGGTAACCCCCATGCACTTTGGTGAGGAGGAAACATACACACAACTGAATGACCTGGGCCCGACCGAAATGTGGAGATTTGAAGAGGGAGAGAATTTTGGGTTTCTTTAGGGGTCTTTCCCACTCTTGCATCACCACTCTGTTAGTTCCACCTTCTCATTGTATGACCTCTATGTATTGGTCGACTTGACATTCGGGGAACTAACAAGGATCTTGGATGTTATAGTTCGCACACTTGAGCAAGGAAACCTTTCTGAATGTAGGGCCTTCAAATGGTACATTGCAGGGTAGAAAAATATCGGGAATTGGTTGTTCCTTCATGGCCTTAGACTTTGGTCATGTGTGAGGTTTGCTTGAAGATTCCATATCATAGATGGTGACAATGCAACTAGAATGTCACATGAAGGAAATGATACTTGGATCTGGGAATGCTTTACTATGAGGGGGGTGAAGGAGTGTGTTTGAAATGTAGATAAGAGGTAAGGAATTGGAATGTTGTGCTCCTTCTTAAGAGGATGAAACCATAATGATGTCTAGGTTTTAATGCATGCAGAGTTACTATCACATATTTTCCTTGAGGTGGTAGGTACCATGTTCCATTCTAGTCTTTATATTTGTCACGTTGGTCGTTGATCAACCATTGTCACATTAATGTAGATCTTTAACTAGTCCCTGCAATTGGCTCTAGCTTTACCCTGAATCAAGAAAATCGTCGTCCTATTAACGACATTAATGAGCCCATATTCACGAAATTGGATGAAGTTGGTGTGGTAGAACTACCTGTCACATTGACCATTATGATCACAAATCTGTTGTCATTGGAAAATATTATAAATTAATAATGACTTAGATGACATGACACATGCGCGATTTTTATTCTCTGGGGTTCTATACATGTTCCTATGCACCCCGATGATATTTCAATTGTGAATTAATTGTACTTAGTGACCCCCAGTGGGTTGTTGGTGCATGGTTATAATACCCTAGGTTCAATTTATTCAACCAACAAAACCCTTTAGATACCGTCCCTTTCGGCATCACTTGCATGCAAGTGAAGTCTCACCCGAGGCATCTACTAGCCCTGTAAGAAAAAAGTTTCTACAGGGACGAGGGGATGTGAGGCTATCATCATATCCATTACTATTTATCCACCCTATTCGCAATATCTTTATTCGTATGCTTTGATTAGTTAACAAAATCTATTGTGCGGAACCCTTATAACATAGATTGTTGTTGGGTATGTGTTATATTCTTTGTATGTGTGTGGGTGGGTGCATCCGATTCGACAACTACGTCTGACGATTTTGCTATTTTTAGCGGTTTTCTAAATTAATCTCGGATTAAGGGATTAGGGTTTTGGTAGCTACAGAATACCTAAAACATTGTATATATTGTATGGTGAATGGTGAAATTAATACAATGAAGAGTTGAAAGGTTTTCTCCCGGTTAAGGGTTTCTAGTATAAATCTTTGTGTGCTATGTGTATGAGCCATTGTTTAATTTTTGTTTTTCTTAAGAATGTATATTCATTGCTTTACTTCACATGTTTAAAAGTTACATGTGGTAGCAGAGCTCGTTTTTAGCTTCAGAGGGACGTGTTTGTTGCTGAGGGTTTGGCTCAGTCTTGATAGATCAATTTTATCTTGGGTCTTTGATAAACCTGGGTTTAGTGGGATATTCTGCAGTGGTTATTCAAGTGTAGAAAGAGGAATGGTGAGCTCTTCTAGAATCGAGATAGAGAATTTCAACGGACCAAAGGGGATCTTAGAGTTTATATAGAGTGATGTGTTTGGACCTGTGCATGTTCCATCACTAGGTAAATCTATGTATTATGTTTCATTCGTAGATGATTTCTCAAGGAACACATGGGTTAATTTTCTTAGAAAGAAATTTGAGGTATTTGATAAATTTAAATATTTTAAGGCTCTGGTAGAAAATTAGATAGGGAAGAAAATAAAGGTATTGAGAACAGATAATGGTGGAGAATTATGCGGAAATGAATTCGAAGAATTCTATAAGAAGTGTGGTATAGCAAGGCAGAAGACTACTCCATACACACCTCAGTAGAATGGAGTTGCAGAAAGGATGAACAGGACACTGATGGAAAAAGCAAGAAGCATGCTTAGTGGTGTTGAGTTAGGACAAGAATTCTGGGTAGAGGCAGTGGGTACAACATGTTACCTAGCCAATCGGTCACCCTCATCAAAGTGTTTGGTTGTGATTCTTATGTACATGTTCCAAAGGAAAATAGGAGTAAGCTGGAAAATAAAGATGAAAAGTGTATCTTTATTGGTTATAAATATGGTGTGAAAGGTTATAAGCTTTGGAACCCATAAACTAAGAAGATTGTTTACAGTCAGGATGTTGTTTTTAGAGAGGTAAAAGATGTTTCCAAATAGGAATTCCTACAAAGGCAAGAAGAACCTGAGAAAATAGAGCTTGAGTTGGATGATGCAAAATCTAAATCATCTAAAGAAGATGAAGCAGAAGAAGAAGAAGAACCTCATACCCCATTATTGAGGAGATCAGTGAGAGAAAGAAGGAAACCAGAAAGGTATATTCCACCTGATTTTCGTTCTAATTTTGTTTTATCTATTACTGATGATGATCTGAGAACTGTCAGAGAAGCAGTGAATTCAGAGGATAGTAAACTATGGAAGAAGGCCATGGTTGAAGAAATGGATGCCTTAGATAAGAATGAGGCATGGGATATAGTTGAGTTGTCAGCTGTAAGAAAATTTGTTGGTAGAAAATGGTTGTTTAAGAAGAAGTGTAATGCAGAAGGAAAAGTGGAGAAATACAAAGCTTAGTTAGTATCAAAAAATTATTCCCAGGTAGAGGGAATCGACTTTGGTGAGATTTTTTCTCCTGTTGCCAAGTTAACATCTATTAGATTTATTTTATCTATTGTTGATGCTTTTGATCTTAAAGTGGAACAGATGGATGTGAAGACAACATTCCTACATGGGGATTTGGAAGAAGAAATCTACATGAAGCAACCAGAAGGCTTTGTAGTGAAGGGAAAGAAAGAGTTGGTATGTAAGCTAAAGAATTCATTATATGGTCTAAAGCAATCACCTAGGATGTGGTACCAAAATTTTGACACATACATCCTTGGATTGGGATTTCTAAGAAGCAGGGATGATCACTATGTATATTCCAAGCAGGTTGATAATCACTTCATTTATGTAGTGTTGTATGTTGATGACATGTTGCTGGTAGGAAATAACATGGATGTTATCAAGGAGGTGAAATCACAGCTATCCTCCAAATTTGACATGAAGGATCTCAGTGCTACTAACGTCATCCTGGGAATGGAGATTAAAAGAGATCATGCAAATAGGAAACTCTGGTTGAATTAGAGAAAATATGTTGAGACGATATTGCAAAGGTTTAATATGCATGGAATTAAACCGGTCAAGGTTCCTATTCCTATAGGTGTAAAGTTATCTTCAGATCACTATCCCAAGACACAGAAAGAAGAAGAGGACATGTCCCATGTTCTGTATGCCAGTGCAGTTGGCAGTTTGATGTATGCAATGGTATGTACTAGACCAGACACTACACATGCAGTGGGAGTTTTAAGCAGGTATATGTCAAAACCAGGGAAGGAGCATTGGATAGCAGTAAAGAGGGTCTTCAGGTATCTTCGTGGCACTAACAGTTATGGATTGTGCTACCAAGGAAGACCAGGATTGGACATAGTGATTGACATACACGGATTTTTTGATGCAGACTGGGCTGGAGATCTGGATCACAGAAGATCTACAAGTGGGTATGTGTTTAACCCATTTGAAGGAGAAATTAGTTGGATGAGAAAAAGACAGGCTGTAGTGGAATTCTCAACTACAGAATCTGAATACATGGCATCCACTCATGCAAGCAAGGAAGAAATATGGTTACAAAGATTGTGTTCAGGTATTGGGTTGGTACAACAAGCAGTGAGATTATATATTGACAATCAGAGTGCAATCTTCCTGGAAAAGAACCTCGCTTATCATTCGAAGACAAAGCATATTGATGTTCAGTATAACTTTGTGAGAGACATGGTTGAAGAAAAGAAGGTGTTGCTAGAAAAGGTTGACACTTTGAAGAATGTTGCAAATTCATTGACAAAGTCTGTGAGAACAGAAAAGTTCTCCTGGTGTAGAGTAACAATGGGAATTGTTGCCATGGATTGTTGACTATATAATCATGTGGACCCTTGGATGCAAAGAAAACAACAAGTGGGAGAATGTTGGGTATGTGTTATATTATTTTCATGTGTGTGTGTGGGCGCGTCAGATTCGACAACTGCGTCTGACGATTTTGCTATTTTTAGCGATTTTCTAAATTAATCCTGGATTAAGGGATTAGGGTTTTGGTAGCTACAAAATACCTAAAACATTGTATATATTGTGGTGAATGGTGAAATTAATACAATAAAGAGTTGAAAGGTTTTCTCCCAGTTAAGGGTTTTCGGTATAAATCTCTGTGTACTATGTGTATGAGCCATTGATTAATTTATGTTTTTCTTAAATATCTATATGAATTGCTTTACTTCACATGTTTAAAACTTACAATTACAACATAAGTAACCCACTGTATCATTCATTATTACTGCGCATAAATCATATAGTAAATAAATCTATACTAATCAAGCATAAATAGAACATCCATGAACAACCACATCAAAAGATACATTCAAAAATAGGATTTATCATGGTTCACCCAATCCTTGGGATACGTCCACAACGACTGGCTTCTATATTAGTATTCATGTAGTAATCACCTCAGGCCTATGCATTTTTCTTACAATATATATAACATATCATACTATCCATACCTTCATAGTCACTTTGTAGTGCAATCCTCTCTCTCTCTACAAAACCTCTCCAAAAAAATCCTAAGTAAATATTCTCACTCATAAGCAACCTAATACCTCTTTTTCAACAACATATTCATCCCCAACCCATTACATATTTATACATAGAGTTAGGGCTCATAACCCTAATAGTTTATCCCAAAATCCTAATATGTCCTAGTTCTTTTCCTTCTTTTTCACTAGCATGTTGTTTTTCTTGATTTTATGCCTTCATGTTGATTTGACTTCTTTTATGCCTTCATGTTACTTTTCCTTCCTTCTTTTGCTTTGACCCCACAAACTGCTCCCTTTTCTACTTTTGTGTGTGCTCTTAAAAACTTAGTTATTCAAAATGCCTGCCCAATAGGCCCCCAACACTCACCTGTGGCTCGTCCTGAGCCACTTAATCTTGTTGCATCGTGTCCTTCCACACCTCCATGAAATTTTGGAGGGTTTCTCTTGATGTAGCAACTTCCTTCTTTACCTTGACTTCTTTCTCCAAAATCTCCTCTACTACCTGCATAGGCAGGTTCCTGATCTTCTCCTCATTGTCTTGTGATACTTTCTTCATCGTGCCTTGCACAACTGCCAATTCTCCTATGACCCTGAAAGCTTCATCCTGCAGGGGTACCAATTGTTGTGAGAGAGTCTTTTGCTCTTCCCTTAGTTGTTATATCTCGTTGTATGACATCATGTTCACTAGGATGGTCGCTATGCACTCAGATGGTGGCAACGTGTTTATATTTCCCATGGTCTTATGTGCCTTCTTCTGTGCATTCCTTAATCTTTCCTCAATGGCCTTCATCTCTGGATCCTTCGTCAACTTTTTCCAAAGTTGCATGATTTCTTTGCATAACTTTGTGCACTCCTAATCCAGACTCTTAATTCTTGCCACTAAGCTTATGGTTGTTCTTTCTCTTTATTCCTTCTCCTTAGGTGGTGTCCCTGGTGTAGCGTGCACTTAAAATTATTTGATTATGGTGCATAATCCTTGAATGATTTCACTGATTTTGGATACTTTTTCCTCCAATGTGGCTTCTACCACCATCGACACCTCTAGAATCTCCTTATATAGTTTATGGATGACATGTTGTATCCTCTCTTCTTGTTGCTTGGCCTCGTCCTTCTCCTTCAATATCCTCTCTACCTTTTTCTCGACCTCATCCTTCTCCTGCACAACTGTCGTATAATCCTTTTGCAATTCTTCCTTATCATCCATTACCTTAGCCAACCCCTTTGACATTGACTCTGCGCAAAACTGTATTTCCCGCGCAATACCTATTTGTAATCCTTCTAGTGCTCATATGGGAATCTATGAAACGACTAAGTCCATGTGACTTAGTACTTATGCCTGCTCCTACATCTCTGGCATGGGGAAATCAATTGCATTTGTCGAGATATTTCTTGCATGCAACTCCAACTAAAAATGACCAATGTTTGTCGACCCTCCACAGATTTTATGCCCCTCTGCCAATTGTCCACCTCCCTTCGCGCCTGAATTAACAATCAAATCCACTAGTTATGCAATCAATGTATGCTTTAATGCTACTTTATTTCAAAATATTCCACTAGATTTTTTCTTCACTTTGCCATTATGTCACGATCTTCATCAACTTTTTCCATTTATGATGACGCATTTCTATGTTGTGTTGTCATTATGGCTTTTGCACTGTCATTTCCGCTCTTTAATGTCATTTAAGGATCTTTATATGTCCTCAATCACACATTTTTTGTGGCTTACCCATTCGTTTACTGCACAGGTTATGCTTCTATGCGTAATTCACTTCTTCAGTGTGGTTTCTTTTGTTTTCGCAACACTCCCACTTTCTACACACTTACTCTTGCTGAAACTTACTTACTTTTTGTTGTTTTTCCTTTGTTTTTCTTTTTCTTTTTCCACTTTTTATTTTTATTTTTTCTCCTATAATAAACTACTATAGTACATAGGTTCTTGTAAAGGTCATATTAGTGCATGGATGGTTGGTTGTCCCTGTATATTTTCATCAGACTTCCATTCACCAGTCCTCCCAAGACTTCACCCTTCAACATTTCTAATTGTGCAACACCTGCTTATGTCACATACTTGATCACGTATGGACCTAACCAATGCGTCCTAAAATTCCTGAGGTGTTGCATGAAATTGTTGTCGTATAACAACACTAAGCCTCCCACTTGAAACCTTTTTTGTTTAATATGCCTATCATGTCATGCTTTTTCTCTTTCCTTCTGGACTTGCTCATGGAATCCTATGACAAATTGGTCTTCCTCGAGATATAACAACTGTGACAATCTTTCCTCTACTGAGCCAGAGTTCGAAAGATCTGTAATCGCTACAACACACAAACTCGACATAATAAATTCCATTGGTATTACCACTTCTTTCCGCTCCTTTAGTCCTATATCACTATAATACTGCAAGGATCCTTAAGTCCCAATCATCTCTCCCTACATTTCAAATCTTTATCAGCGCAGTTTCTAAAATCTTATTGAAGGCTTCCACTGTCCCATTTTCCTGAGGATGGTATGGCGTGCTCCTCTGATGGTAAATTTGAAACTACTCACTCAATGTTGCAATCATCTTATTCAAGAAGTGTGTCCCTTGATCACTACATTATCAAACAGAAATCACACATCAGTTTCCACATTGCAGTCTGTGACTGGTGATGCTTCTTCCCATCTGGTCAAACAATTTGTCGCAGTGATTATATACCTAGCTCCTGATCTCATGGCTGGCGGATTTATTGGTCCTACAAAATCTATGACCCATTTGTCAAAATCCTACAGTGTAACCTGTGGATGCAAAGGCAACTCATCCATTCTGGATGGATTTCCAACCCTTTGAAAAACATCATATTCCTAGAAATATTATTTAGCATCCTTGTGAAGTGTGGGACACCAGAGCCCTACACACAAAATATTATGTGTTGTCGCTTTACCTATGTAGTTTCCTACTGCAATCCCTTCGTCCGTTTATGAGAGTATTGTTGGCCTTTCATGCTCTAACACACATTGTCTTAATATCTCATCTGCAACTAAATTGTATAAGTTCCCTACAATTATCTGATAGTTCATTTCCTTAACCACTCACTGTTTCTTTTGTGCAATTGTCATGTTCGATGGAGACATTCTTGTACTTAAGAATTGCACAATGTCTGCAAAGTAGTCATCCACCATTCAAAATACAAATAAATGTGCATGTGGTAAACTATCATCTAGGTTCCCTACATCCTCTCCTGATAGAATGCGTGATAAGTGATTTGGTCGTGCATTCAATTTACCTAGTTTAACGATGAATTCAAATTCATACTCTTGGAACAATAGAAACCATCTACAATTTCTCCCCCCCAACATTGTCTTGTTCACTAAGTATCTTAGTGTGGAATGGTTAGTATACATCTTGAAATGAGAACCCAACAAATAGTTTCTAAACTTCTGCAGTGCATACACCATTGGTAATCCCTCGCATTATGTCGTATTGTAGTTCTTTTCTACTGTTGACAACTTCCTACTTGCAAATGCAATTGGATGGTATAACTCTCCTTCTTCTGGTTGAGATAATATGGTGCCCAAAGTTATGGACGATGCACCCACATGAACATGAAATTATTTCTTCCAATCCGGGAATATAAAAATTGGCGCAGTCACTAACTTCTGCTTCAATGTGTCCAATCCTTTCTGGAAGTCCTCATTCCACTGGAATTTAGCTTCTTTCTTCAACAACTTCTCCATGGGTTTTATAATTTGTGTGTATCCCTTGATGAACTTCATGTAGTATCTTGTATGGCCCAGGGTTTCTCTTAATTGTCTTACTGATGTAGGTGGTTGTAAGTCCAAAATCACTGCAATCTTGGTAGGATCCACTAGTAAGCCTTGTTTACATACCACATGACCCAACAAAATTCCAAAAGGCGCACATAAAATACATTTCTTCAAGTTCAATGAAATCTGACATTGTCTACACCTATCCAACATTAATCTTAGTACTTCTATGTGATTCTTCATGAGACTAGACATAGTCCAATAATCCAAATAAACTTCAAGGAACTTATGAATAAATTATTTAAAGGATGTGATCACTACTCTTGAGAAAATCACAGGTGCATTCTTCATCCCAAAAGGCATCACTGTGTACTGCTAGCTTCCCCACTCTATTGAAAAAGTAGTTGTATATATGTCTTCCCACACAATCTTTAACTGGTGATATCATGAGAATCCATCCATGAAGGAATAGGCCTCCTACCCCCCTACATTATCTAACACTTCATATGTAAAAGGTGTCGGAAATGGATCATGCAGACCAAACATGCATCATTTATCTTTCTTAGGTCTAAATTTTTTTTATTCCCCCCGTTTTCTTATCTTGTACTACCATTGGACTTATCCATTCTGATTCCACCACTGGTTCAATAATTCCTTCTTCTAACATTTTGTCTATCTCTACCTTTACCTTCTCTTTATACTTTGGATTCATTTTATAGGGTCTTTGTCTTACTGGCTTAGCATCTAGTTTTAACGTGATCTTCATTTCTCCTAGCTCACCAATTATCCCTTTCATTTCTATAAACATGGATGGGAATAGATATTAATACCCACACAGTAAGTCTACAATTTTTTCCATGGTTTCATCATTCCAGTAGTCTCCTATCTGCACAAACTTTGGATTCTCTTTTGTCCCAATATTTACCTTATGCGGCCTTAGTGGTTGTGCATACATAGCAGATTCAAGCTTCATACCTTCCACTGCACAGTTCCCCTCAGTTTCATGTATTTTTATATTTATTGGATCCTCCTCATCCTGATCTTCTTGAACCACATTATAACATTCCAGTATTTCATGAACTATCATATAAGTTCTATGCACACTACACATAGGTACTACATCCATCGACCTTTCTTCCAAAAAAACCCTAGTTCTAATGGCCTGCAAACTTGTTTCTACCAACGGGGATTCATCTTCGAAAGCAAATGTTACCTTAAACCTTTGATTTAGCTCATCCCAATTTGCGGTTTCTCGATACATTTCTAGTTCCAAGTACCAGTTCTTAGGGATTGTATCCAATGTATATATGAACTTATGTGTACATTCCTTCTTTGGTATCAAACTCCATATCTTTCTGCATTGCGCAATATGATATGTTGGGTCACTTATTCATGTATATTTATACACAATATACTCAACCTCGGTACCAAATATAAATTACATTAATCTTTTACACTGCGACCAATATTTTATTCCTTCTTCATGTGAAGCCCACCATCTGGCTAGAGTGGCTTTCAGGACAACATCTAATGCCAACAACATTTATTTTTTAGGTATCTGCAACTCATGCACCTTTACAAAATATTTTATGTCAGTCAAACCATCATACTTGGGTGAGTCACATAACTCCATTCCAATCCATTGCAATGATCAAGTAATGTGGACACATCGTCTGGTTGATACTTCATGCATCATTTGCTTCCAATGTTCCAATCATTCCTCTAAATATTACGCACATGAGATAATGCTTCTCCAACTTAGGGTGTCATCTACAGTCGGATTAACATAGTCATCCATTTGCATAGTCATATTATATAGTTTATCAATTTCATTCCCTTTAGCTGATTCGATATACCTCTTTCCTTCTGTCAGATCCAACGATCCAATAACCTTCAAGTCCCCTACTTCAAATATCATTTCCCTTTTCTTTAGATTAATAATTTCCTAATTGTCAAAGGCCCATTCAATCCCCATTAGCGTTGGGTATGGTTGAATATTATCCACAATGTCAATGACTTTGAAATTTGCTACACTGTGCACTCTGTCTATATTCACAAGCACCCTTAACAACCGACCAATTGGCACTATTTTGTGTTCGTTCACCAATCTTAACTAGACGAGAGACCAAATGAACTTTGGATTCCCCATCATTTCCCATGTTTGCTTCAACAAAACATTTAAATCAAAACCCAAGTCTAAAATGACCTGGTCCATGTCATAATCCCAAACCTGTGCACTTAATATAAACTCATCTCTCATCCTCTTTTTGCGCATTACCTTATTCACTACCCTATGTGCAATATGGAATTCCCTTTCTTGCATGCAATGATCAATCATTTCGCTCAATGCATTCAATGTCATTTCATCATTCATCAATGCTAAACAAATTTTCAAAAATTCTTTCAAGGGGCCTTTCTGGGGTAGTACAATCATAGATCAAAGGCATGTCAACCATAGGGGTTGCATATGATGTTGATGCTATCCAATATGTTCCTAGTATCTCATTCCTTGTATGCTAATATGTCTCTTTTTCTTCTTGTAGTTCAAATGTTAGCATAGGTCTTGTTGATTTCCTCACCCATTGCTCACTTTGCCTCCCTTTTTTTATTGCGTCAATGCCTTTCTTAGCTCCTCTGCATGTGACAACTGTTATTTTGGGTCCTTTGTCACATATCTCTATCGATACCTTATGTATGTTCTGATTTAGGTTCTGGTTCTGATTCCCTCTTGCCTACCACTTCGTAAGTAATTGAGTACAATCTTCTATCGCATGATCGAGTGCCCTACAATATGTGCAGGTTGTACAAGGATTCAAGCTGACACAAGCTAAGTGTCTCAATTGATTACAATTGAAACAAATTATTGGGCCTCTACCTCCTCTGCCAAAACTTCGTCTACCTCGACCTCTGCCAAACCCTCCTCGGCCTCCTGGATTAAAGCCTCTCTGGTTGTTATACTGTGGAATGCCTCCTTCTGTCGTGGCATTTTCCTCCTGAATTGTATACATATATAAAGTGTGCTCTCTCATCAGATCAAATGCATGACAGTCCTTCTCTTCAGGCCCTACTGACTTGCAAAAGTTACAAAATATGTTTTGAGGTGTACTCTGGTATTTTTGTAGCAATGGGCAATTATGTGGATTTTGTCCCCATGTCTTACATATTTCATAGTACCCCCGTCCTGGTAATGGGTTCGGTGCTCTAGTTTCCAAATATTGCACAAAGGTTGGGAATTTGTCCTTATGATGGCCTTCATTCCTACACGTGACACTCCAAACTTGTTCCTGCTTCTCCTTTCCTTTCATCAGTTTTGCCAATTGAATTTCTAAGGCAACTAACTGGGTTTGGAATTGAGCCATCCACCCACCATATCCTACAGGAGATTCTTCCAACTTCATTGCAATCTCCAAATATTCAGGTTGTGACACAACCTTCTATTGTATCAATGGGCAAGGAATGTGTGGCAATAGTATTGCAATAAACCATTCTATGTGTTGTTGATCATGAATTTGAAATGTCAACCTACCCATCAAATCCTTAAATATTTTATCATAATCCCACATTGACTTAGTCTGCACTTGTTTGATTTCCTTCAATTATGTGATGTACTGTGACTCAAACTTCGACTTCTTGAACTCTTTCAATAATTCTTGTCGAATTTATTCCAGTGTCCAACTTGCTTGACCTGTTGGTGTGGTACTTTGCAGTTTCATGTACCATACTAATGCACGACCTCTAAACGTTGTTTCCAACTATGCAATCGTTATGGCCTCATCCTGTACATTCTTCATAGTCCAAATTGTCTCACATACAAATAGATGTTGTTCTGGGTCCTCTGATCCAGCTCCCTCGAAATCGGGCATTCTTAATGTATTATCTAACCTTGCCATGGTGTTTTGCATAGTACCTCCCCCTGGTGATGTTGGTTGACTTTGACTTGACGCACTGCTTCTACTTCTCTAGATATTGTTGTTATGTCTTCTTCTGCTAACTATAAGTGCTTTCGAAAAATACTCAAATGTTATCTTAGATCTAGGTGACGCACATGAAGTCATGGAATCGACACAGGATCTAGCTTAAGTAGGAATTAACGACTCTTCTATTATAGGACTGAACTAAGAATCCTCTTCCTCTCCTTCTATGTGCAGTATTTCTATGATCTGTACTATTGTGCAGGGTACTCTCCTCTCATACTCATTGTGTGGCTCTCCTTTCTCAGCCCCAGTCTTCAAACTCTTGTACCTTCTTCCACTGTGCAATGCCCCAAATTTGTCTTCTTCTTCTGGTATACCTTCCTCGTTTCTCTACATCCTCAGTCCCTCCCTTCCTTAGTCATTTCTTTCTTCATTCCTTCCTACCTTCAGACTATCTCATAGTGATCCCCTAGTTCCCCTATGTGCATGAAGCCCCTTATAAATCAGATTCCATCGGCATCACACATTTGTTGCATAACAACATATTTAGCAGGTACCCAACACTTTCTTAAACCTTCTGTGCGAACCCTTAAATAAATCCTTCTCTGTGACACTATATGATTGGGTACAATCTACTGCATATTCTGTAATATAACCCCCTAGTATGCTATTCAACCAGAAATCGACTGCACGAGAAGTAGTATTACTTACATAATTCAATTATCCTACCAACTCAGGGGTCCAGTTCCTCAGGGTTGCAGTTCAGTATCTTCTAGTGTTCTCCACTAAACTTTCTAACAATTCAGTTAAAATAATTGGAAATTCACCAAAGAAAATCTCATGCATCTCTGTGAACACATACCTTTGCAACCATTATTTGTCGTTCATCCAAGGTTTTCTATTATTTCCTAGGGAAAATTCTCACTCCTTCCTTTCTATCCATTCAACGATCTATTTCTTAGTCGACCTCCAAAACATTCCCTTAATTACAAATTTAGGGTCCCGACAATGGAACCATTTGTTGGCGCACGATTATAATTAATACCATGGATTCATTTTATTCAACCTACAAAACCCTTTAGATACATGCCCTTTCCGCATCACTTGCATGCAAGTGAAGTCTCACCCGAGGCATCTACTGGGGCTGCAGGAACCAATTTTTTGTAAGGACGAGGGGATGTGAGGCTATCATCATATCCATTACTATTTATCCACCCTATGTGCAATATCTTTATTCATATCCTTTTATTAGTTAACAAAATCTATTGTGCAGAACCCTTATAACATAGATTCCAACATAAGTAACCCACTGTATCATTCATTATTATTATGCATCAATCATATAGTAAGCAGATCTATACTAATAATGCATAAATAAAACATCCATGAACTTGAACCACATCAAAAGACACATTCAAACACAAGATTTAACATGGTTCACCCAATCCTTGGGCTACGTTCACAACGATTGGATTCTATATTAGTCTTCATGCAATAATCACCTCAGGTCTGCGCATTGTGATTACAATAGATATAACATATTATACTGTCCATATATTCCTAGTCGCTCTATAGTGAAAGCCTCTCTCTCTTTTCAAAACCTCTCCAAAACAACCCTAAGTAAAGATTCTCACTCATAAGCAACCTAATCCCTCTTTTTCAGTAGTCGATTCTTCCCCAACCCATTACATATTTATACATAGAGTTAGGGCTCATAACCTCAATAGTTTATCCCAAAACCCTAATATGTCCTAGTTGTTTTCCTTCTTTTTCTATAGCATGTTGTTTTTCTTGCATTTATGCCTTCATGTTGCTTTTTCTTCTTTTACGCCTTCATGTTGTTGTTTCTGCTTTTACGCCTTCATGTTTCTTTTATGTCCTTCTTTTGCATGTGCTCTGACTTATGCTTTGAGCCCTTAAATTGATCTCGTTTATACTTTTGCATGCGCTCTTCAAAACTTAGTTATTCAAAATGCATGTCCAACATGGGTCACCACATTTTCTCATGCGGGCACAATCGGTCAACTTCCATTAGGGAGGTACAAGACTAGGCTTGGTCGGTTATAGTAAGATCCATTGATTAACTAGTTCCTATGTAGTGATTCCCAAGTTGTTTGTTTATTCAATGGGTTTGGGGAACAAAAACATAGGGAACGTCTCTTTGTGAGGTATTGATAAAGTATCCATGTCCATCCCATATGCATGTGGTCGTTTGAATTGCCTAGTGGAGAATAAGGTAACCAGGGATATAGGGTGTTTCTTTGGAAACACACGCCAGACATTCATATACTGATTACGTGCTTTTCACCATTGTTTAGCTATCCATCCAATTTTGCAAGGGAAAGTGTATCGACGAATGTCTACATATGGTATAAATCTTTCCCATATAGATTCTTTGATAGTTGCCCGTTCACAATAAGGTTCTCGATATGCAGCCCACCATCGTGCATGAATTCCTATAAGCACTGTATCAAGGGCATGAGCCCTGTGATGTGTGGGAATGTGTTGTATCCAAGCTATAAATGTGTCCACCAATTTCAACCCATCGTATGATAGGATCTAAATTCTTCCTCACACACTTCTGCGAAAATATGTGTGCACCTCCTTGTTGACACTTCATATAGATTATTTTTCCACCTATCCATGGCATCTTCAGAGTCAGTGTCATAAGACTTGACATTTGGACAAATTAATTCTCCATATGTTATGGGGTTAATGTAATCCTCATACACCCTGTGATCTTATAGGTATTTACAATAACCAAGCTCTACGCATCCTCATCCACTGGCTCATTGTATCTATCCCCTTCATACGGATCTAGCGATGTGACTACGTGCAGGGTGTCTATCTCAAATGACATATGTGTTTTCTTCAAATTTAGTATTGCATTATTATTGAAGGCATATTTTATGCTAAGCAATGCGAGGTATGGGTCAGATTCATCCATAATCTCTATGACCTCAAAGTCATCCTTTGTCTTTACCCCTTCTATATCCACCTCAACTTGCTCCAGTCGACCTATCAGATAGATATTTTACCGATTTTCCAATTGCAACTGAATAGGTGAATAGACTAGACGACCAGACTAGACTCAACTTCCCCATCAAATCCCAAGATTTCGTTGGAAAAATGTTCACGTCAAAACCCAGACCCAATATGACTCTATCCATGTCATAGCCACCAAGCTCAGTTGTCATATTTAACTCTCTACCAATGCGTTTTTTTCCTGGAAAACCTCCCTTTCTGCTAGGGGAGTTAATATAGTCTACTTTGTCATCTCCTTCCACACACAAGCAACTAACATCCGTGTCAACTTCTTCATGACATCAGAATCACTGAGAAATCTCAAACATCAATGTAAGAAATTACTTACTTGATCCTCAGTGTTCGCCTCGTGACCTAAGTCACACAATGCTTCTTCTTGCGCTACAAACTTCAACTCTTCAAGTTGATGTTCCTCCATTACTCTTCAACTCTTCCATTGACCTCTATGTGGCACGTTGCAGATCCTCATGCATATGAGCTTCCTCCAACAACTTTTGCATCGTGTGTTGTAGCTCCTCTCGAGCACAAGCCTCTTCTAGCGACCTTTGTTTCACCCGATGCACTTCTTCCTAGATCTGAGCCTCCTTCACAAATCATATTGATTTTCACGTGAACCAATGTTGTTCCGCGTAATCTTTACATGTTCCATGGAACACGGGTAGCCTCAGGGTGCTATCTTGATTCACCATCATCACTTTTAAACCAACTCCTCCAATATTACTATTGGTTGTCAAAATCCTCCCTACTGATACTCTTCTTAGTGAAGTGGCATTAACTTTGGCTTCTTCTTCACTCGTCTCTTCTCTTCTATATTCTTATAATATTTTTCCTACTCCAATTGCTTCACTATACGTTGTTCTTTCTTCTTGATTACAAACATGCAATGGAGTGCTTCAAGGGGGGGTAAGTCCATATCCTTCTGAAATTTCTTGTGAGGGGACCCAGAGAGTTTCCTACCTGTAGTCGTGCAAGACTATCTATAATCACCAATTCTTATCCATCCCCTATAGGGGATCATCTGTCTTCCTTCCTTTCTCCTGCACCTCATCTTCTTTCGAGTTTGCGTCACTTCACAACAGTTGAGGGGTTCAGAATTCATCACATGGGCCCCTGGGACTACTACTACTACTACTACTACTACTACTACTACTACTACTACTACTACTACTACCACAACTACTGGTATCCTCATCGGACACCCTAATTTTGACACCACGCCTCTTCACGGGCCTATCTTTGCCTATGCTCCACTCTAGCACAACGCGTTCTTCCACACTTCCTCCTGGTGTGGTCTCTTTTCACTTCATCCCGAGACTGAACCCTCGTCACGTTCCCTTTTCTATATGTTTTCCACCTCTTTGTTTTGCTTTCCTTCTGAGCTTAACTCTTCTTGTGTATCTTTCGAGTCTCTCTCTCCTCTAGTCTTCTGGGTCCATGTCATTCCTCACCTCATTCTAGCAACTTTTGGATCCTCCTCAATAGTTCCATCTTCTCTTCTCATTCCCCCTCCCTTCTTTTCAACCCCCCCTAGTGCTAGGGGAGTTTACTCATCCATTTTGTCGGAATCCATGTACATCATTCCTTTATCCACGAACAACATCTTTATCCAAATTGGAATATCTTCTAGCATTTGTTTCCTCTGACCTTCCGCAAACTTTCTTTTAGCCTCACTGAAAGAATCAGTGTATTCCACAAAAAATTCAATAATATATCCCTCTTTTACTCGATCAAACTAGAAGTCAATGGACTGAGTCCACTTATTATCCAACACCTTCAACCTATCAAGTGTGGCTTGATCCCAAACCACTAGGTCTAGCAGCGACAAGGCAGAATTGGTAGTAGTTTTTCTTTTCATCCATTCATACAACAAATAGGGATATTCAAGAAAGAATGTCTCATGCATATCAATATAAAGATATTTATATTTCCATCTCTTCACGTTCACTCTCAGATCTTGAGTTTCTTGTAGGGAAAACACATGCTCCTTTGTAGTTAACCAGTCTTGAATTTCCTCCCGAGATGGATACCACCTCATCTCTTGCCTTCATCCTCCAATACAAGACTCTCATGCCCCGACAACGTAACCATTTTTTGGATTGTTTTGCACGTCTCCTTTTTAACGTTGGGGAGTTTTAAATCCAAGGTTCGTCCAAATTTGACCAACAAAAACCCCAAAGCATCGACATACCAATATTTAGCCAAGGTCGGAGAAGGTCTCACCCACGATGCAATGAGGATCACATAGACCATATGGTCTTGTGACATGGATGAAGGACTATGTAGGGATCCATCCAGGATAGCATACATACACTCCATTAACAACAACTTACTATTATCAATATGTAAAACAATACACACACATATCCAAATAACACATGAGTGACACACGATAGATCATAATTACCGCAACTTTATTAGTCCTTCCATTCCATTGAACACAAGCATACATTAAGAAAACTATATTCAACATCAACAGAGTCTCATTTCCTCTTTAGATAATTTCCCAGAATTACAACACACCGCGCCATGCGCATCTTTTTAGACCTCATACATATGACAGACTCAAACTTATATTCATAAGCATTACAACATTACAATATTACAAAGGCTCATAGTGAGCTCGACACTCAACAAACACCAACTCAATAAATCCTCTAAGTGAGTGTCTAACTCTATTTATGATGTCGTTGCTTCCTTTTATAACTTTCTCTGCTTGGGAGCTCTATCTCTTTCAGTTCTACTCCACTTGCTCTACTGACAAACTACCTCGTACGCTTTTGGCACCTGCCTACAGTCCACGTAGCCTTCTGGAATCAGGGAAATATTAACTGTTTCACCAGATCATCTTTTTTTAGCTCCACATTCTCTTGTACTGTTGGCAGTAATCATTCGATAATATTCCTCGATGATTCCTTTCTTGATTCTGGCGTGTGTCTTCTTGATTTTCAGTGCAACTGACAAAACTTGGGCCAACGCACACTTGGTAGATTTCAGGCTTGGTGCACAATATCAAAAATTGGTCCGATGCACACTTCTTGTCATTATTTTCTCATTAGCTTAATCATGCGCAAAACTAGAATGGGCGCGCAAAAAACTTGGAATGAGCACGCACAACTTTGTTTGTGCACGCACGCAAGATTAACCAAAATTTTTGGGTGCCGACATCATTTGTTAGGGTTAGAAAAGTGGCATGTATCCAATGGGTGATAGGATGAAACATCATACAACTTGTCACATGTTAACGCCACACAAGGTGGCCCATCGGATGAAAGAGATCTCAATGCCAGTTTGGCATACGAAAAATTCAATCTGACCAAGGGGAAATCGTGAAGGGAAAACCCAATGGATGAAGTTTGACCGGCTTCAGAATCCAATGGTCAGATTGATCTAGAAATGCACATGTAAAGTAACTCGATAGCCCAAAGAGCTTGCAACATCCAATTGGCTGACGGGATAGGTCTGTGAGAAATGTAATCCAATTGACCTATCGGAAAGGATACCCCGAACTGCACACTCCGATGGAGACTGTCCACAAAGGTAAATCCAATAGGCTTGTCAGGTTTCGAGTTTTGGGAAATAGGATGAGCAAAAGAAATTCTAAAACTTCACGATGATGAGAGTTCAAACATGTAGATTCGATAGATTTGCGGGTTTCAGATCTTGGGGACAACTATGAACAAATGGTAAAACATCTCTCGATGAGTAAGAGCTTGATGAGGTATACGAGGAGTGGAAAAAGGTATATAGGAGTCTGGTTGGTGGTGATGTGGACACATATAGAATCCAAGGTATTGAGAAATGCGGAGACAAGGAAAGGCTGGACACAGGTGATTTACTCCCAACTGTAGATTAAACACAATAATCAATATGAACCGTTGATTTGAGGAAAATACCAAGGAATGAAAAAGTAGAGATATTCAGAAATTTAATAATGCTCCCATGACTAGGATAGATGCGAACGAAAAGAATTTGAACCATCGATCAAGCCAATAGAATGATATGTGTTTTCGATGTGACAAAGGGAAAGTTACTTAATAAATTTAAGGTCCAAAAGATAATTTATTTTGCAGAAGGTAGAGGGGAACCTGATGGGATTTAGGATCTCATAAATAACACAAAGGGATGTCTTCATGTTATCCTTATGGAAAAAAACCTGAGAATGTAAGCTCGATAAGGCGGGTCCGATGATTCAATTTTACTGATATGGATCCAGGTTCCATATAGATGAGGGTTTTGGAAAAATAATAAAATACAATCAGATTCATACATGCGATGTAGAAGGATAAATGAAAATATAGATGGGGTTTGGGAATAATAAGGATCGATTATGAATGCTAGATTCAATAAGGATTAATATTATATTAGAGAGAAGCATGTCCAAGAGGAAAAATATCAAGGGATTCCCACAGGCGTTACAAGATTGAAGTGGTCAGGTAAAGAGATGTGACATTTCCCAATGCATGCTTGAGTTTTCCATCTCTTTTCATTAATTGGAAGCCCTACTCTTGAGTTCCCTCTGAGTTTTGTGACCAACTGCACATGATCTTCTTCTTAAGCATGATCTTATTGAAGACTCAAAACAACAGAAGAATCTAGTAAGAAAGTGACTTGGCAACCTTGTTATTGCAACCCCAACAAGATTAAACTTTGTTACATAAGGAAGGAGATACTTGTTAGTACATTATAAAAAGTAGATTCCTTCCCATCACCATTTTACTCATCAAATTAAAAGGAGCTGAAAAGAAAGGCTTGTTCAAAAAGGAGAAAATTAAAAGAATGAATTCCTTAGGTATAATGCACAAGTAAGAGAATGAAAACATGTCAATGATTCTTCATTCAATCCAACCATATACTTCTCAATGATGCCATGGGATGACATTTTAGACCAAAGCATAAGAATTCAAGAAGTCCATAAAACCAAACTCATTCAAGGCATAATATGGGGCATCGAGCCTTGCATTCAAATAAGATTAGTAATATATCCAAATTCATTAAAACCAATTAGTGTAAAGGCCCAAAACACAACCTACCAATATCATCACAAAAAGGTTAAAGAAGTAGCATAAATCAAAAGTATAACGAAAAACAATTACAAGTACAAAATCAATGAGATTATCAATTGTGACAAACATCCCCAAGGATAAATCATCAATAAATTTCTTAAACACCCAACTCCCTCAAGGTGGATAAAGAATAATCAACGGGCTAGTAGAAAGTGGTGGATTAGGAATTAGAGCTCAAATTTTAGTCGGGGGGGGGGGGGGGGAGTGATTTCCTTTTTTTTTATAAAAGAAAAATGAAAGGGGGATGTTGTGGCTTTTGATTTTATAAGCAGAATGAAAGGGGGGATGTTGTGGCCACAATAAGACACCTAGCTACACTACAATTCCATATTCATGTGCCACTCCTTTAGAGGAGTTCAATTAGGTTAGATCAATTTTGGTTTTGGTGAATCTTGGTTTTTCTACTTTTCTTTATAGTCTTGTTGTCCTATTTTGTCTACTTTATACAATTTCAATCTAGTATTGAGTCAAGTTTTCCCCACATTTTATTCCCTTTTGCAATTTTTTTGAAACCCCAGTCTCATCCTCATGGTCAGGGAAGCATCAATCCAATTTTTTGAATTGAGGCTACACCTTTGTGGTTGGGGGAGAATCAATTGTATCCAACAACATTAATTCACCTTTTTGAATATGTTTATATACTACTTGAGTCCAATTTTACTACATTTATGACCATTGGTGTCGGGGTTTGAATTTCAAAGCAAGCACCCATGGTCATGATATCAATCCAATGAGCTCTAGGGAATGGGTTTCTAAGGGTTCATGTCAAAGTCACATGATTAATGTGATTGTTGAACAATACGAGATGGCCTGAAGGGATTGTTGGGATTATTGTTGGTGTCATTAAGCTAGTTCTTTAAATGTTGATTGGGTTAAGATGGGTAAAGTCTATGTGTCCTGATATTTTTGCTAGGTATATACTTTCATGTTAGCTACAACCCAGTATAAAGTTAGTGAGTTGACCATTTCCAAGAGGTATAATTGCTCTCAAATCTTCATGATTAACTTCTTTAGGTTGTCACTCCCTCACACATATGGATAGGTGGTCTTGATGGGATTTGCATGACTTCTTTTGACATTTTTTTGAGATAGATATTTCTCACGCTACACCATCCATTGTGATGAACAATGGATAAGTGATTTCATTTCCCTATAAATGCATAAAGTTTGTTGGTTTGTCCCATTGTTCCGTGTTTGTAGAGTTTTGGATGAATAAAGGGCCCCTCTTGGACATGGAGCTAGGTTTGTTAGATATGCCCTCAAGAAGTAAACAATGAGGCCAATGTCCCGAGCGTGGCTCGTAGGCTAAAGATGTAGCAACTTTGGGGGCCACTTACTAGACTCACCACTTTGTTGACGTCAGAAAAAGAAGTGGCTTGGTTGGATGCCTAGGTTTCTTGAAAAAGGAAGTAAACCCCACATACTCAGGTTCATAAAGTGATTCAACCCTTCCTCTCCAATCCTAGTGCTACCCAAAGTTGTAAAGCACAATATGGTAGAACAATTGATTTGTATCAACATACACAATAATTGGTTGCATGTGCCATCGAGAGATGATCCCTATCAAAAGACAAACATAATGTAGTCCTCTAAAAACTTGAGGACTTAGAAAAGAAACACTTTTTTCTATCATGAGGAGAAAGTAGTTTGATGAAGATGATAACGATGTTATACCAAGCTCTATTTATTTGATATGATGCCTTGTTATTCATGATCCAGGGGATTCAGGGAAATCTAGTGGGGTTGATGCCACCTTACAAAATCCTATTAACTTAGATTTTGTTTGAAGCTTTGAAGAAGCCTTAGCTCTTCGGTGATGCAACTTTGTTTTGTTTTATGGGAGGCTTCTATCAATTTTTATGCTTTTGAGCTAGTAAAATTATCCCCTTCATTTGAAGGGCATGCAAAAGAGTAGGATACAACAAAGCATAAAGTGGACTCAAGGGCAGGTCAATAGGTGTGGTCAAGGCTTACTAGCCCCTTTATGTTTGGATGATGTGAAAACAAGCTAGAGGAAAAACAAAACAACACTTGGATAGCCTTAGCTATGCCATGTGGAGCTAAAACTAATTGTGTAGAAGTTAGAAAAGATCCATTGTTTTGTAGCCTAGGTTGGCTAGTATTTGTATCATGTAATGGACTGTATTTATGAAGCCAACTTAGATAGGGTTTTGGGGTAGTCAAGAATAGCCATTAAGAATTGTATAAGTAGTCCCTTGGGGCTATTAATTTTGGTTAATCACTTGGTTGTTCTTGGGATAGTGTTGAGAATTGTTCCATTGTTGCATAATAGGTTTTGTATTGTTGTTATGATGTTGTCCTAAGCCACTAGTGTTCCTATTGTGGGTGTGAGAATTTATTGGATCTATATGTTGCAATGGAGTAATGGAAGCCCCCCTTTTTTGAAATTGTGTCTTCTCTCTTTTATATGGATGATAGGTATGTTGATATCTCTATTTACTTTATATTAGAATAACTCTGTTACATATTGTGAATTTTCATATGTTATGGGTATTCAAAAGTTGTGGATTATTAGTGCAGATTCTATTATGAATGGATGCTAAGTTAGAAGGATTAACCACTCATTTTGCAACTTGCCTCCCTATACTTAGTCTTAACATCTTAACATGTGCTTTGGGTGAGACCTTCCCTTCACGGGGATTTAAAATGGTAGCACTAAACTACACTAGTCTTGACATGTGCTTTGTGTGACACCTTCTCTTCATGGGGATTTAAAATGGCAACACTAAACTACACTAGACCTTTGTTGGACACTTGAGTGGACCTTAGTCTCCAAATAGAGCCAACATTAACATTCAAAATTTTCGATGATAATTTTAGTATGTTACATATTAAACTTATCCAACTTATAATTCAACATATTATATTTATAAAAAAATGAATTTGGGTCATTAATTTGATGATAATTTGTTTTGAGAGATACAACTAGATTTTTTTATACTAACAAAGTAATGACTACGATCAAACTATATATTCAAGTTACATTTTCAAAATCAAATTGAAACTTGATAAAAGAAAATATGGTGCATTACAAACCAACACAAAATTAAATTTTTATCTTTGTTGTTAAAGAACGTACTAAAAACAATATCTACAATGCATTCAAAGACTTGGGGGGCTAAAGTCCATTGTTGGCGATTATGCTTATGAGATTCCAATATGGTTTCCAACATTAGGGGGGGGGGAGCTTGAGAAATCATAAGTTGATGCCACATCGTAGCCTGAATCACTCCAATTCCATCACGAACAACAACTAGGGAGACCATGCAGTGGTTCTAATCTCAATTTAGATATGGGGCAATTTAGTCTGCATCTCTTCTTCCCATGACTTGAGTTTAGTGAAATACTCTTTCCATGTGTTTCATGTACTCACATGTGTTATGGATTAGAGGGAATTTAGAAAATCCCAAATCTTAGCGATTTTAGCATCCTTCATAATCATTTTTTCATTTAGTTCACCAAATTGTGGCCCCATATCACTTTCCAAATTATGGCTATCCCCAAGGTGACAAGGGAAACTTGGAGTTATTTCATTTTTTCTAATGTTCATTACTTCTTTTGGTTCTTAGGTCATTATTTACTTTAGAATTTGAAAGGATTTTTTGTGTGCATCCATGGTTAGGGTCTCCATGCATCCATGGCATGTTTTATCTATCCTTGTTTGAGAAACTACCATCCATCCCTAGCCCTTTCTTTAACATTGGTTTGGTCACTTGCTCGACCGTTGAAATTTCCTAAAACACAATGAAAGGAGATACCTTTGAATGAGGAACAAAGAGAATGGGCTTGAATAAGGATTTTTCTAGGGGAAGGAACGCCGACACTCCATATTAACCACTATATCATAGCCACATAATGAACTTCATTATATATACTTAGACACTTTGCAAATACCATAGGTTAACTATAAAACAACACAATTATTTTGATTGCACCAAGAAAATCAAGGTGCATTATACCACAAAGTATGAGTGAGATGTGCATGTGAGTAACCTTTTTCCATGGAGTGCATGCGAGTAACGTATAAATCAAAATGGTTTGATTTAGATATGCAATGGGTTTGATTAAGAGAAGTATCAATACTGTAACAAATAAGCGGCAAAGTTGTAAGTGTTGTGTCAAAGCAAGGGTTTGATTAATTTGGAATCCTCCAATAGGTGTCTGTGTTGGAGTTGAGATGGATAAGGATATAGGGTTTGCAAAATGTTAAAAAAACTAGCTTGTTTGAAGGGAATAGATGATGATGCAGGAGCATCTACGACCTCATCAAGCAAGCCAACGGGGAGTAAAGGACATACAGCTGGAACAACGCCAACACATATATTTTTGAAAAATATCGAAGATTGTTGCGCCGCCATTTAAATGAAGGCATTCAAAGCCGGGCGCACTTGTATTATATTATAGATAGGAAGGCATTTAAGAGTTTTAATGCTGTTAGATAGGAATTAGCTGTAGATTAGACAGTTTCACTTCCAGGAGGGAAAACGAATATAGGCACCCTCCTTGTATAATTGATATTATTATTCAGCATTAGAAAGAGGATCAAGAGAGAGAAGAACAAAGAACTTGTGAAGAACACCTATGTACAGATTGAATTAATAGAAGAAAGACTGTGATTTCAATCCCATGGATGTGTTTGATCTATGTGTGTTGTTGATATTATTCTGTTGCATACTTGCTTCTTTATATGCTTATCTTCTATATGTTGCGTACGTGATTGCATATCAGGTTCGAAACCCGAGAGAATGAGGGAATAAGTTCCAATTGTTTCACTGTTCGAACCAAGAGATTCCTGCATAGAGCGCAGTCGAATTCCTC